>JAFVLL020032614.1:0-19306 GCA_021397915.2 Tor tambroides | reverse complement strand
ACGCTTACATCTTGTGGCTAAACTTTTGGCCCCATTCACTTCCATTGTTCCCTTAAATAGTCCAACCTAACCAAGATTTTTCAAGAAAAGGAGGGACTTCACAGTATGAAAAAAGTGGAACTGGAAATTAAATGTTGTGCTAATCAAAATTATGCCACAAATGGTGCCAATTGAGCTGAACTGGCCCTGAACCAGGAATATTCCTTTAAGGAAATACTATGTGGTTAATGATTCATGTGGTTTTGATATGATCAACACTAAATGTGGAGGTGACATGACTTTTCAATTTCAATTCTTTAAAAAAAATGTTAAAATTAGATTTTACATATTTTAACTTATAATGATGTTTCTTATTTTTAGATTTTGGCCTTTCAAATGTCACATGGAATTACATCAATTATTTGATTGTTATGTCAGAGTATTAATTATATATAATGTGAACGCCTGATATGTTACTGCACAGTACTGGCAGTGCATTGGCAACGAGCACTAAAAAGTATCAGTAATCTTTGGCATTACAATGTGAGTTATACATTATGCAATACTACAGTAGAAAACACTACTGAGAAATATAAATTGCAACCATAATTACACTTTAGATATACAAAAGGTGTGAAATCTATAACAGTATCAATATAACATGTTTGAAATGTGAACTCAAGTAGATCAACAGATAAAATACAAACAAGAAAATTCCAAGTGTGCACACTAACGAGAGATCGAGATTGAGGATAATTTTGGTTTTCGGAGACTTAATTGACAAACTATGCAGAAAACGCTACGATAAATCTACCAAAACAGGACTACGGTTTACTGTGCACTTCAGTAAATGAAACACAATACCGCACTTCAGCACCTCTTTCCATATCGAATGTCACCTATAATTCCAACACTTAAGTCTCCAGTCACAACAGGTCGGTGATCACTGAGTCAACTTTGACTGGAAATGTTTGAGGACTGGTGGAGGTTCCTAAACCCATTCCCCTTTTTTATCCCTCTACTGTCCTGTAGATGTCAAAAGATAAAAAATAAAATGTTTGTACTTCCTCACACAATCTGGGACGACTGGAGTCAGTCAACACCGTATTTAAACTCTATCCGCTTGTAAAGTGGCGACGTAAGAAGCGCTGTCTCCGGGTCCAAGCCTCAACTTGCTTCACTTGAGAACTACCTCATGGGCACTGTTTATTTATTCATATTAAACATTTAAGCTAAACGTTTTCAAACTTACGGTGTGCACTACAGTCTCCGTGCTCACAGCGTCCCAAACACAAATAATTTTTATATTTATATTTTCATTGTCTGGCTATCTAGGATTTCGGTATGGAGTTAAAGGTTAGGATTTTTTTGGTAGCATTATATCACACTGTGAGTGTATATTAGCACCTTTTGTTGTTTTCTCGTGGTATCTGATAGAGTGTTTGGACCTGGAAGCGGTGACACGTGACATCAGACTTAACAAGCGGATAGACAGCCTTTATAAAAAGCTTTTTAAAGCTAGTTATGTTAACAATGAGAAATATGGAATGCATAATTGTGACAGCTAATTAAAACAGTAGTTTTTAAGAATGACAACCATAATTACACTTTAGATATACAACAGGTTTAAAACAGGCTAATCTATAAGAGTATCGATATAACATGTTTGCCATGTGAACTCAAATAGATCAACAGATAAAATCATGAGCATTACAAAGAGAAGTATGCAAACAAGGTTTTCGGAGGTTCTTTGAGCATTTCAGTAATCATTTAGCATTTCATTTTGAGTAATCCTTGGCATTACAATGTGAGTCGTACATTGTGCAATACTACAGTACAAAACACTATTGAGAAATATAAATTACAACCATAATTACATCTTAAATATACAATAGGTATAAAATAATGTATAAGAATATCTATATAACATGTTTGTGACATAAACATAGATAGATCGATATATAAAATCATGAGCATTCTAAAGAGAAGAATACAAACAAGAAGATTCCAAGTGTGCACACTAACAAGAGACCCAGGTTGAGGATAATTTTGGTTTTTGGAGGTTCTTTGAGCATTTCAGTAACATTCCTGTCCTCATCTCCAAAAGGTGAATCTGGTTCCTCTACATTTTTATTATAACCACAAAACCATTCCAAACATTTCACACACCGTCCCTCATCTCCGCCTATATGATCAATCCCTTGCTGTTTGTGGGTATGTTGAGACTCCAAGTGGCCATCTGGAAGTATTTCAGGCAGGTTTGAATAACCTGAGATGATGGTTTAATTTCCACTTCATCCATTGTCTTCTCTTTTTTTGTTTCTACAGAAAGCTGATGACTTTTGCTGTTCTCGGGTTCACTTCTGCTGCGCAGTCCCCACAAAGTAGTTGTAGCAATCTGTTCCTTGCTCGGTGGATCCGTGCAAAGACTGACGACTACTGTCACAAGCCCCGAAACCCAAAACAACACAGCCGCCACATACATGAAATATCAGTTGTGTCACAGTCTGGCTCTCTATAAACCCATTCCAAAATGGCACCTGCGTGTATGGCTTGCTGTCTAGGGCTTAACCTGCTGTTTATGTTTGTCCAGTGTTCCTCTATATTTTTTGAATACATTTCAACTCTGCTGATCTATGATAAGCAAACACTTCTCTCTATTCGAAACTCACTCGGAAAAAGTACTTATCAGGACCTAAGAGAAACAAATTCGTCTGCTCCTCCGTTCGAGTTCCTGATTCTGGAGGATCTACGGCAGCCTTTCTACATCGCCCCAGGGAGGAAGCAGCATCGCAGACAAGGAAAAAGAGGTGGTTGCTCCATCAGATGGAAGCTTTATATTGCATCTTTGGCCAGGATATAGTCCCATCCATTTGTTAACTGTGTTGACATGAATTTGGATTATTAATAGTTTTGGAGTTACACCGAGCTACGGGATTGTTGGATTCAGCCTGTGGCCAGTGGCCGATTCACCTCCTGTCCAGGTATTTCTGCCCCGCTCTCGTAGAGGTGGAGTGAATCTAGCAAACCTTTGTCCTTTGTATTTTCAATCACAGCCTGCCTACAAACTGATTTCGGCAAAAATGGCTTTTATAAATTCAATATCAGTGGTAAATAAGTCTTTTATACTACATGACTTTATCACCTCTCCCGATTTGGATTTATTAATTGTAACAGAGACTTGGTTAAAAGTGGATGATCTTCGCCCTTTTATGGAAATGGTACAGACAGACTATGACTTTTTAAACTCTCCTCGTACCACAGGTCATGGCGGGGGCCTGGCTATGGTTTTTAAAAGAAAATTGGTCTGCCGAAGTGTGAAATGGAACACTTTTTCCAGTTTCGAGATGATGATGTTGCAAATAGATGCACACATTCCGATGCTATGTGCGGTGATATGTCGGCCTCCCAAAGAAAATAAGAACTGTATTTTGGATTTCACAGAATTTTTAGGAGGAATTAGGATGAAGTATGACAGACCTTTGATCCTCAGGGATTTTAATATTCATGTCTGCTGTTTGATATACTGGCAAGAGATTTTTTAAATGTTACTGAATCATTCAATTTAGTTCATCATGTAAATTGTCCGACGCATAAATATGGTCATACCTTGGATCTTGTTTTCTCTTATGGGTTGACTGTTGGGGACCTTCAAATTATTGATAGCGGTTTTTCTGATCTGCGGTTTTCTGATTCTGCTCCTCCTTATCCAGTCTGCTTTGGAGAGTATTACGAAGCATGCCCGTGTTGACGTAAGCAGCAGCGCCATGCACATGCGTCGTTTACACGAAGAGGACGAGGATGAGGAGGAGAAGAATTGTTGAATAAAGTCGTTATTTTTGTTTTCTTTGTGCACAAAAAGTATTCTCGTAGCTTCGTAAAATTACGGTTGAATTACTGATGTCACATGGACTATTTTACTGATGTCCTTGCTACGTTTCTGGACCTTGATCATGGTAGTACCCTTGCTGTCTATGGGATATCTTAATTTGTGTTCCGAAGATGAACGAAGGTCTTATGGGTTTGGAATAACATGAGGGTGAGAAATTAATGACAGAATTTTCATTTTTTTGATGAACTATCCCTTTAAACGAATCTGGCTTAGGATGCACATGGCAGGAATCTGAGTAGGTGATGTTTTTTTCGAGCTCAATGGCAGTGATGTTGGGAGAGGCGTTCGTGTACTTGATGCGCAAACCCTCGAGACCTCCTACCTTAACTAAACTGATAGCCATCAGACACAGCGCTCCTGATATTATGAGGAACGCCTGCAGAGTGTCCGTGTAGATGACCGCCACCAGGCCGCCAGTGACCGTGAGAAGGGCGGTCATTGTTATGAGCAGGATTATGGATACGCATAGGTTCCAGCCCAGAGATTCTTGGATAAAGAGCGCTCCGGAATATAGATTCACTGAGAGCTTGGTGAAAATGTAGAGGACGCAAAGAAAACTTTCAACCGCTTACCACCAAATCTTTTGGAGAGGTACTCCGGCATGGTGTACACACCTGAATGGATGTAAACGGTATGAAGACCCAGCCCAGAAGCTGCAGCAGTAGAATTGCATTGAACTCCCAAGCACCTACTGCGAAACCGCTTGCCGCACCTGAGCCAGCGAGGCCGATGAAGTGCTCGCTGCTGATGTTACTGACGAATAGCGATGCACCAATCACAATCCAATTCATGGAACGATCAGCCAGGAATTATCCGCTCACGGTACCTCGATTCGCCTTCCACATCGCAAAAAAGCCAAAGCACAGGACAAGAGCGAAGTACATGGCAACAACAACGATATCTGCTGCTTCCATTGTTGACAGGGGCAGACTTAGTGATTTAGGGGCCCTAAGCAAATTCCAGGTATGGGGCCCCAACACAATAACTGTGTGTTCTTTTATGCTTAGCCCTTATTTTGTTCACTCACTCTAGTTTATAGTTTATTTATCCCTTCACAACCAGTAATTAGTCAACCTGATACTGTTCTATAAAGCCAAATTAGGCTACCTTATTTTTTTTGGATCACAAAAGAAAACATTATCAAAAAATAAATAAATGCTTACCCTTGTCCATTCAATAAATTGTAAACTTTTCCAATTTTTTTATGCCACTCATTCCATATTCCAAGTGTTTATGCTTAACCCTTATTTTGCTTGCTCGCTCTAGTTTATAGTTTATTTATCCCTTCACAACCAGTAATTAGTCAACCTGATACTGTTCTAAAAACAAATTAGGCTACCTTATTTTTTTCAGATCACAAAAGAAGACCTTAGAAGACTTATCAAAAAAAAAAAAATTTGCTTACACTTGTCCACTTGTTACAATTTTTACAAACATAAAATTATCCCATGCAACTCATTCCATATTCCAAGTGTTCTGAAGGCATACAGTAGAGTTTGCCGAGAAACCAATCGAAAATGTAATCTATTATTAAGCAAAAATCTCCAGTCATTGCATTCGTGCATTTATACGAGTGTGCAGCAGTTTGCGCCGTTGCGCCAAGGAAAAGCACACATGCATTCAAAAGAGAGTCATTTTGAAACATCAAGATAATTAAAATTGACTTGAAACACAATACATTCTTTACTGAAGTGAATATCTCTGTTCTGAGACAGCCTATTATACAGCCTAGAATGCACACAAAGAGTGCTCCCCCATAACCACTAAAAGCTGTCACTCACTTCGGTTCATTGCGATCTCACGATGCTTCGTTAATAAGCTTATAAGCTTTACACTGCACAATGAATCTCTTATTTACATTGTATCTACACTTTGTTATAATGAGAGGATTCCCGACCTTGCAGAACTCAGCACTTGACAAAAGCTCAGCATTTTGAGAGGTGAGTGGATTCTATCTTAAACATTTCTGGTCATTGTGTTCAAGAAATCAACAGATATATCTGTGATTGGCTACATTGCTCAATGCTGCAAATATTTTTCGCCAATATCAGATGGGGCCCCCTGATTCCCCGGGGCCCTAAGTGGCCACTTACCTCGCTTATTGGTTAAGTCCGCCCCTGACTGCTGATGCCATTTTTTAATTGTTGGTGGAACAAGATATACAATTCTGTGGGCCACTTATAGCAATGAATTCTGAAAGAGAGAAAATAAATGGATTTGAAAAAAAACTAACCTCATTTAGATGTTGGCAAACATCTAACAAACATCTTTCCTACAGGCCAGGAAAGAAAAGTGCAACTTCTATTTTGGTTGGATGTCTGCAGACAGTGTTACAATTTATGAAATACTGCCCTTCTCAGTCCTTTTCAGACTCTGTGTGCAGATTTTAATGACTGCTAAAATATTCTTGATAAAGTAAAACTTTTTTAAGTACAAAAGAATTATTAGAGCTTTGGGGAAAAAAACAAATATAATGTTTAAAATTAAGCAAATAACTTTCAGTTTAAGTCAGGTAACCTAACAATATGCGTACATCCACTAAAAGTTACCAAAACACCAGCTGATTCAAGACATTGAGCAAAAATGATGAAGAAAAGTAATGCGTGTGAACAGAAAAGATTGATCCAGCCGCATTTGAGACCCGCAAATACAGACATTTTAAGTGTCCAAAAATGTCGGAGTCCAAATACTCATTGGAACTGCATCTAAAACTACTTTAAAACATTTATTTAAGCCATGCATAATTATTATTTAAGCAGTTTCACTATTAATTGACAAGCTACATGGAATATTTGTACTTTTAAATGTTGTTTTGTCACACCAGTTATTTCATTTAACTACTAAATAAATAAACAGGCTAAATAATAACAACAGCAATAATGACATGAAAAATTACATGGTGGCAATTACACCATCTAAACAGTTAACCTTATACTTACATGTTTACACTTGTATGTGACTCTGAACCACAAAACCAGTCTTAAGTAGCACATTTGTAGCAATAGCCAAAAATACATTGTCTGGGTCAAAATTATCGATTGATTTTTCTTTTATGCCAAAAATCATTAGGATATTAAGTAAAGATCATGTTCCATGTTGGTATTTTGTAAATTTCTTACCGTAAATATATCAAAATCTAATTTTTGATTAGTAGTATGCATTGCCAAGAACTTTATTTGGACAACTTTAAAGGCGATTTTCTCAGTATTTTGATTTTTTTGCACCCTCAGATTCCAGATTTTCAAATAGTTGTATCTCAAATATCCTACCCTAACCAACCAATCAATGGAAAGCTTATGATGTACAAATCTCAATTTAAAAAAATATGACCCTTATGACTGGTTTTGTGGTCCAGAGTCACATATATGCAGATTTAAACCTAAAATCATAATGTTTAAAAAAGTTAATACACAAGTTAGTTGTCATCTACCATTGTCATCTTCTTTCAGATATACCATCGTTACGCAAAAGAACAAATTAACGTTAAAACAGTTTTACTTAATCAGCACTAAGTAACACCCTGCACAATAATAATAACAATCACCCAATCACATGTAAAACTAGCTGAGTGAGATTAGCTAAACTTTCAGACATTAGCTCACGTCACAGGTCATCTAAACAGTCTTACAGAGATGTTGGTGATTTCTAAACGGTAAAAACTCATCCATACTTACCGAAGTGTTCAAAAAGCGGGGATGTAATGCGCTTGAACCAGTGTATGAAGAGACCGTTAAGCCCTCCATTTACTCCCCCCGCGCGCGCCCATGACGTCATCTAACCCGCGTACAGAGAAAACGGATTTCACAGTAAATGATCTAATTTTCAGCAGTAAGAAAAAAAAGTGTTTTAAAGATTGTTGTTTTGTAGCACATCACAGTTATGGTATGACAACAGTAAGGCCTGTAGATAGGCAGTACATAAAAATATTATATTTTCAGAATGACATCTTTTCTTTCTTTTTTTTTCAAACATAGTCAGTGGAGTAAAACGCCCTCAGGGGGCAATGGGTTATTACGTTAGTTAGTCTGTTCTGAACATCAGATCCTTTGTTTTTCCATCAAATGTATTGTAACTAGTTGAATAAAAATATTTGGATTTTATATTTAAAAATTACCTCAAGTTAGCATCGTTTAGCAAGTTAGCTAGCCAGTTAGCATCAGCAAAAAATGTTTCAAATAGGCTATTATAATTTTGTAATTCATAATTGATTATTTTTCATTTTAAGCTAAGACTGCCTGTACTCTGTTTTTGCTGTAAATGTTTAACTATGTAAATGCTTTGTCAGACTGGGGGGCATTTTACCCCATACATATATATATATATATATATATATATATATATATATATATATATTCAAATTCAAATTTGACCACTGAACCAGTGAATTTAGCATTAGTTGTTTTTCTCACGAATGTCCTGCACTTCTATCATCAACCACTAGAGGTTGACAAACGCTTGTCTAGTAACAGTAACAGTCACTTCAGACCGCTATTTACAAACATGATCACCCAGTGTTTGCAGTTTTCAATTGTATCACATTTAACTCATGAAATGGCTCAGTTAGCACAGTAACCTTTTATGCACTGACATGTTTGCTATTGCAACAGGACGTTTGGGAGAAACTTTTCAAATAGTTCGTTCTTTTTCTTTTTTTTTAACAAAACAGCCAATACGCCAGTTATTATATCACAGCAATGGACCAAGACTTTGGAATAGCATACTACACTTAGGCTACTATGTCTGCTTTATAATTGAACATATTAGTCTGATAGTAGGCTTGTAGAAGCAGTATGCTATTGCTAATTCAGTCCATGATGTTTGCTAGTGGTATTAAAAGAAGGACATTCATAAAGAGCTCTTGATTGGACAAAAATCTGTATCAGTATTTCTGTTTAAAAGCATAGTGAGTGAATTCTGTCATGAATTCTGTCAGCATTTAGCATTTAGACAAGCTCAAAGCTAACAGACATAAAAGCTACCCAGCAAACAGGGAATGTTCTCAGAACTTTGGCTAAACTTCTGGCAAGGTTGAAGAAATGTTCTTCAAGTAATGCCAATGAAATGTGTGAATGTTTGTTCGTTATCATGGTCTTTAATACTGTTTTCAAGATGTTAGCACAAATGTTCATGGAAAGTTTATTCAAAAAAAAAAAAACATTTTGTTTGAATGATCATCTAACATTTTTAAATGTTACAACTTGTTTCAGAATGTTTAAAGCACATTCAAAAGTAATGTTCCAATTATGTTTGCAAAATGATACAATTGTTTTGAACATTTAGAGATCATTCAGAAATAATGTTAATGTTAACAAAACATTCAGAAACTCAATTTGAGTTTCATGGGGTTGTTAAAAATCATTATTTTTTCAATCATTATAATGACCCAAGTGTGGGTAATTTTACATTGTATGCATTTTGATGACACTTTTATCCAATGTGACTTACAGTGCATATACATCAGGTCATGCATTCTGTGGGAATTGAACCCTTGACTTTGGTGTTGTCAGCCCCATTTTAAATTAACATAAAAGGAAAAAGGGATGCACACTTGAAAACTCTACAAGAAATAATATATACTTCTGGTATATCATTTTCAGGTTCTCATAACTTTGGTTAATGTTAACAACAATGTTCTGGTAAGGTCATAACTCTCAAGGTTATAAACAAGTGTTTGTCCAGTAACGTTAATAGAATGTTCATTCAAAGTTCTCTGCTCTCTAAATCTTAGCAAATAATTATACATCATTTATTCATCATTCCTGATTTTTAAAAAATTATTATTATTATTATTATTATTTATTTATTTTTTGCTGAAACATTTTAGTTGGACATTTTTCTAACATTTTTTAAATTATTACTTGAAACATTCAGGTGTAAAATTATAAAATGGGACATTCCCTTAATGTTCCTTTAATGTTTGCATAACCAAAAAAAAATGGAATAATGTTCAGAAATAACGTTTTCATAACTTAATGGGAATGTTAGCAAAACTTTCTTAGAACATACTTTTGTCAGCTGTGTAAAAAGCACAAGAACTCAATTTCAATTTCTGAAGGGAATCAAACCCATGACCTTGATGTTTACCAAAAATACTACACATGTACCTCTGGTGTAACATTTTCAGTTTACTATTAGGATTCAGCAAGTCTTATCTTGCATAGCTAACAGGGAATGTTCCAGCAAATTCTTTCAAAGTTATGAACAAATGTTCTTCCAGTAACATTAAGAGAATGTTCATTCAAAATTGTCTGGTTGTTTGCATATATAATGGAATCAGAACATTCTGAAAGTTTGATTTAAAAGTTCAACATTATAAAATGGAACGTTCCATTAATGTTCCTTTAACATTCACATAACCAAGAAAACTTTTTTAAAACGTTTAAAAAAAAACTGGATGTTCTGAAAGTTCAGGAGGACATTCAGGAAAAAATGTTTTCATAATATGACGAGGACGTTCTTAGAATGTATTTTTGTTAGTTTGGATTCTGTTTAGGTGGATAGAATGCAGTTAAAATGAAGCATTATTTATTTCTCTTGGCACAGTGTTTGTAAGGCTGATAATTGCACCGCTGCCTCCCTCACATGATCATTTTCTCAAAGATGGCATGCAAAACCAGATGACACTTGGCACAATAATTGTTGCTGTCTTGGATGAGTGATAAATCATCTTCAAACAGGTCATCATGTTAATACAGCATTTGACAGCAAAGGAATTTAGGAGGGCTTGTCAGTGACACACTTTCCCATAGTCAAGTATCATAACAATACGATCACACCTGTGAAACCGTACCTGTGAATCCCGCCCATATACAGTACCCATGCGTTTACAGATTGTAGGCCTACAGTGTGTCAGTCAGCAGATGGTTCACTGCTGGTATTCGGAAATGACATACAGGAATGCAAATGAATAAGATTTGCCATAGAGATTTACCAGGAACTCTTGCGTAGAAGAGGGTGGAACAGCGCAGGTGTTTTTAACTGTTTCCGAGATGACCGCAGACCGTTTCACAGAGGGAC
The DNA here is from genome assembly GCA_021397915.2 of Tor tambroides. NCBI lineage: Eukaryota > Metazoa > Chordata > Actinopteri > Cypriniformes > Cyprinidae > Tor > Tor tambroides. The sequence goes on along the minus strand of JAFVLL020032614.1, from coordinate 8,418 downwards.
CAGCGGTTATATGTGAAGCATCAGCGCCCATTGTAAGTATTCATTACTTCTAAAACACACTGTGTTTTTAGATCTTAGTATTTTTGTCATTATCATATTATCATTTACTTAAAAAGCAAAACTGCATAGGATGTTAAGATATTTTCAGAGAATATATTTTGAATTATTACTCTTAAAAAAAATTATTGCTGCAATTTGCTAAATGTAGTGTTATAATACAACTTCACATTTCAAGTTGAGTAAAACACAATATTTCAAGGCAGCACAAACAAAAATTCAGTGAATTAGCTGCTGATTTTAAACAACAAATATATACATATATATATATATATATATATATATATACTGATAATATTTTTGTTTCTTAACTAAACATGCAGTTTATATATTTTTGCAGGAAAATATGACAAGAATACTGTTGAAAAATAGAGGATCCTGTGCTCTTTGTTTTTTAAACCAATATGTAACATGATTTCAAGTCATAAATAAATTATTACAAATAGAGTAAAAAACAATACTTGAAATTCATTTACTGTGTATTTAAAAAAATACTGTTGAAAAAGATTATTATTATTATAATTATTATTGCAATGTAATCTGCAGATGTTGCTTTTTTATGTGGTGAAGCTAGAAGTTAGGATTATAATGATAATAATAACAATATATATTTTTTCTAAATAAAAAAATGATTTTTAATTATATCATTTTGATTGTAATTATATGTAACTTCTATTATTATTATTATTAAAAATATAATACATATTCCACATATAAAATATGTGAAATAACTGCATTTCACATTGAAACTGCAACAGATCCATCTTGGAATTTCACAAGTGTTGAAATTCACTGTTTAAACAGAGATGGCATGCAGACTGCGGTGTTTGAAGTGTTTGAATAACCTTTACGAGGTTATTGTGTGAAATCAGGTCTACCAAACTAAACCAAATCCTGCCTGAAATCCCAGGAATTCAGGTCGGAGACTCAAGCAATCAATCAGACAAATGTTGCATGTGAGATTCTAACAATTTTCTATTTTCATTGCCGCTGCAGGAACAACCATGAGCAACCTTTACTACGGCTCGAGTAACAGCTCCATTGACAACTGCACCAACGTGGACGATTTGGTGAAGCGCTACTATCTGCCTGTGTTTTATGGCGCGATCTTCATCGTAGGTGTGGTGGGAAACATCACCGCTCTGTTGGTCTATGTGGTCAAAGTTCGTCCCTGGAAGAGCAGCACCATCATCATGGTGAACCTCGTCATCACTGACCTCCTCTTCATGATCTGCTTGCCCTTCCTGACCTACTACTACAGCCTCAACGACTCGTGGACACTGGGAATCATCATGTGTCGCTTCACACGCTTCATCTTCCACTTCAACCTCTATGGCAGCATCCTCTTCCTCACCTGTCTGGCCATTTTTCGCTACGTGGCAGTCGTGCATCCGATGCATGCACACATCATCAAGCAGAAGCGCTGGGGAACGCTGGCTTGTGTCCTGGGTTGGGCCATTGCGGTTGCAGAAATAAGTCCAATTTTTAACCAAATTGAAATGAAGCTGCAGGACAACAAAACCTCCTGCTTGGACCTCGCGAGCAACAATCCAGAATTCATGTGGCCATATAGCTGGGTGTTGACTGTTCTTGGATATCTGGTTCCTCTAATCGTGGTCTGTCTTTGCTACTGGCGCATCATGAAAGAGCTAAAGAAAGGTCCCCATAAGGAAAGCAGAAAACGGGTTCGAGCGAGGCGGCTCATCGTGTTGATTCTGATATGTTTCATTGTGTGCTTTTTTCCTTTTCATGCGCTACGGGCTTGGAGGATCTACACAAAACTCACTCTCGAAACCGATTGCATGCTGGACCGCTGGGCTCACGCCGCGTATATCATCTCGAGGCCGATCGCCGCAATGAACATCATTTTCAACCTGCCGCTCTATACGTTAGCAGGGGATTGTTTTAAGCAGGCCGCCTTGGAAATGTTCAAATGTGATCGGCTCATGTCAAAAACGAAAGGGATCGTTAAAGTGGCTGTGATCGACAAACCTGCGAGAAACATCACGCAGGATCAAAGCAGCTGAGACTCATGCTTATGCTTGAAATGAGCCAAAGTCAAAGCCACTGTGAAAGAGCCAATATATGAAGGGATACTCCACTCTAAAATGACTTTCTGTCATCATTTACTCACCCTCAAGTTGTTCCAGACCTGAATGACTTCCTTCCGCTGAATGCAAAAGACATTTGGAAGAAGCAACATTGGACCCTATTTGAACTATATTGTTAACTAAAAACTACGACCATGAAATAAATCAGTTTGTTCATTAAAGTAAGGCTGACATAAAATAGAATTATTTGACAAAAAACTTAAAATGACTTAAACTGAAATATTAGTTTTTTAATGAATATTTCTATTTAGCTTTAATTTATATAATGAAAGCTAAATAGAAATCTAAAAAAAATGACAAAAAGCACATACATTTATGAAACCTTAAATTGAAACTAAAAATATAAATTAATAAAATATATTATAAATATTAAATAATATAAATTATACTATACAAATAAAAGCTAATGCAATATATTAATAAATACTATAATAGCATATAAATATCACTAAAATAGCACTGCTATCAGCTTTCATATTTATATAATTTTTCAAAACGTCTTCTTTTGTGTTAATTTAATATGTATTGTATATCATATTGTTGTTGCTATTTTAATGAAGCAAAAAGACGCAAAGGCATATGTTGCAATGCTTTTTCCATTATTAAAGGGTGTTTATTAAGCAGCAGGCTTAGCCTAAAACTGTTTCATTGTAATGAAATCCCCTCAATGCACAGCCTCATGTAGTGTAATACACTGTATAATATTGAAAATGTTTCATATTGCTTTTCAACAGAATGGTGCCAACAATGCCAAGGTCATGGGTTCAATTTCCGAGAACACATTAATTAAATTGTACATATTGAATGCAATGTAAGTCATTTTGAATAAAAGTGTCTGCCAAATGCATAAAGATCAATGTGCTATGTGCACGTAACCCGAAGCCATTTCAGAACAAACAGCCTAGGGCACCACTATAGTCAAAAATGGCCCTGATGTAAACAAATATGCAAAGACATGCTCCATGTAATGATGTTATTGCATTGCTCTTGTACATTGATTGTCTCTGTGTTTGTGGCAGCCTTGACTTTATGATGATGGTGTTATTTAATTCCTGTCATACAAGATTAACAGCAATAAATGTGCCTGAAATTACATTTGTATTATTTACTTTTGCTATGTATTGTACACTTAAATCAGATAAAACATTGGTAACTGAAAAAAGCATAGAAGCTAAAGTAGTTTGAATAATATCTTGCTCAACTGACTCAACAGAGTGCTATTTTAGTCAGAATGTCAATGCCTTAAGTTGTGCAATCGATAGTCTTTGTTTTACATACACATGTCTGTATGGAGGTCTGAATATAGTAACTGGTTTATCAGATTCCTCTGAAAAAGGCAGGTCTAGAAAAACAGCTTCAGCTTCCTGCTTATTAATTGTTTGGATGCATAGTTTCACAGTAAAGGAAGAGGAAATGTGACTCTCCGTCAAAACCTACTGAGAAGCAAATTAGGGTGTGTTTATTATCGTAAGAGGTTTTTGGCGCCTTCACACATTATATGGCAGGTTTCAAAATCAAATGATTTGCATACGTTAGTGTTTTGGTTTGTAATGAACACTAAATGACGTAAATCATCACTTTAGTGGAAGCGATTAACTGTTTTCTGTAATGAAATCAAATAGTTCCTCAACAACTTCACCTTGTATTAAATATCTCAGGTCGATCAGCTCAGATTTCATCTGATGTTTATACATGAGGAAACACACTGACCGTCAAAACTGGATAAAAAGGAAGCAGCAGCTTCTGCATATTTATTGTTAATCAAAACTTCATTCTCCAAGGTGATTAAATCTGTAGAAAAAAAGATTAGTGAATAAAAGGCAGCAGGAACGGGATTTACCAAGTTTCCGAGTTAACTGTATGAGCGGTGCGCTTCAATGAAAGTCTGTTATGATCCTTACACGCACTATTATTCAATATTTTGAAGAACATTGGTGTCCAAAGCAACACTGGACCCTACTGACTGTTGTTGTCAACCAAAACTAAAACTGAAATACAATAAAATATAAATATTAGATGTAAAAATTGATGAAAAATATTGGATGAAAAACCTAATCTGATATAATATGTACTAAAATTAGTGAAACATTAGTAAAACCAAAACTGAAATAAAAATAAATTAAAGCTAAATATAAAAAAACTAATAAAAAATAACATGCACATAACAAAATAGCTCATTTATAAAAATAAATGTAAATATTTAGAAATAGAAATAAAAAATAAATGAATAAAAAATTATTTATATTTCCACGCAACAAAATTACTAAAAACTAAACTGAAAACATAAAAATAAAGGAATTTAAAATATTAAAACATGCTACATAAAAAATACTGAAATAACACTGGAATTAACTTTCATTATAAATACTACACATTTTTCAAAAAAATCCTCTTTTGTGTTATTAATCAATTTAACTTCTTGTATAACTTTTTATATAACTTAGTATATCATACTACGCTACATTTTATAAAAGCAGTAAGACACTCAAAGTCATATAAGCTGAAGTGATTTTACCATGACTGAAGAGTGTTAATCGTAATTAAACCTCCTTAATCGTAATCATAATTAAATCATCTGAATGCACAGTCTAAAGTGGTTCAATACACTGTATAATATTGAAAACACACACACACAATTATACATAAAAAAAAATCACATTCTACAGATTTACAGTGCAAATTACAATCAGGCGTTTGATGGTTTGTGTTGACTGGTTGTGCATCATGACTTTAGTTTCTATGCGTCCCAGACAAGTTTTACAACCTGTAAAAGCCAAATATATCTAGAATTATGCAACATCTAAAAAGTTCACAAAACACTGACTTCTGACGCTGCACAGTGTGAGTCATTAACGCAACAACAACTGTTTCTCAATCTACCTTTGAATAAGGTAAGAATAGAGACGTCTGTTATCTTCAAAGAACTTTATTAGACCAAGCCTATGGGAAAATTTCAACACTCAGAGTTTCTCTTTCATAACTCAGAAGACATATGCAGTTCTAAGATTAAGGCTCATTTAAACATCAACTTGATTTCAGGTGTTTCTACTAAAATACATTTAGAAAAGTAAATAAAAAATAGTTGTCAGGCAAGAGCAACAAAATTAATGCAGATATTCAGACTTATGATTGCAGATTTTGGTATCTTGGACAAATTTAAGGAAAAAAAAAAAAGAGATGCTTTTTAAGATCTGAAACTCTAGATGAGTAGGATTACTGAGATCTATTTCCTCAAGAAGTCTCCATTAGCTCTCCAGTCAATGTCATTATAGGATAAAACAACTGAGATATTAAAGAGATCTTATTTGCTGCAAATGAACAGTCAGAATCATTGGGATATGATCGATATGGACTGATCATCATCAATAACTGAAGGTTTTGGTACCCCAAACTGTACTGTAAGTTAAAAAATCCCCTCTATATTTACTGCTACATGGAAACAAGATCGCAACAGGTGTTTCATAACATCACACAATACGGTGGTATCCATTTTTGCATTTCCCTTGACATTTACTGTTTTATTTCCTGCTATCACATGTGCATGTTATGTCACCGGTAAAGCATAAGGATGTTCTCAGCTGGCACGCGATGGACTGAAACCAGTTCACACACTTCTGGAAAGGTTTTTCATAAAACAATAGGTAGCCTACTCTAAAAATATATCTATTCAGGTGTAAGGAATGATAATTGGCATCACAGCTATATGAATAGTTGGCTTTTTTTTTTTTAATTCAGCATTAAGATATAATAGCATCAAAAAGATGAATCATCAAAAGTTTGGAGTCAGTAAGATTTGGCAATGACACATTAATCTGATCAAAAGTGACAGTAAAATACTTTAGCATTGTTAAAAAAAACCCATTTAGGCCTACTTCAAATGTTGTTCTTTTGAACTTTCTATTCATCTGTAAATCTTAATAAAAATAAAATGTATCACAGTTTCCACAAAATATGAAGCAGCACAACTGTTTCAACACTGATAATAATCAGAAATGTTTCTTGAGCAGCAAAGCAGCATATGACACTGAAGACTGAAGTAATGATGCTCAAAATTCAGTTTGCATCACAGTAATAAATAACATTTTCTCTATATTCACATAGAAAACAGTTGTTTTAGATTGTAATAATATTTTACAATTTTACTGTATTTTTGATCAAATAAATGCAGCCTTGGTGAGCAGAAGGGACTTACCAACTCTGAATGTGTGTTTATATGTGTATAGCTGCTGTAACTTTAAATGTTCACTAGTTAATTTCAAATGGTTGTGTGGTGTGAACAATTTTTACAGTAAAATACTGTAAAAAAAAATTGTACAAAAAAAGTAAAAGTACAAATATTCCATTCTCAATAACATGTCATCATGAGCTCAACAAAATATGAATAATTATATACTGAAAATAAATAAATAAAAAAAGTTTCAAATAGTCTTAATGTCAACTAACCATGTATATCTCTTGAATTCTTTTAGAGACTCATGATGATTATACAGTAACAGGTATTTGATCAAAAAGAAAAAAAAAAACGCTTAAAACTAAATTTCAAGTTACATTTTTGTAACCAGGAACTGCAGCACTTTATCAGAGAGTGGAAAACCCCAAGAGAGCGGCACAGACTGTTTTGGAACGATACTAAGCAAAACATATACATGTACAATACTAAAAATATATTTTGTTTACAGATTTTGAAATCAGACAGTATGGCAGTTTTCACAGTAAAATGACAGACTATGCAAAACGTATGATAACTAACAGAACAGGTCTAACAGGTTTAATGTGTACTTCAGGAAATAAAACACAATACTGCACTTCAGACCCTATTTTCACTCTACTTCATATCAAATGTCACCTATAATTCCGAAACTAAAATCTCCAGCCAAAGTTCACAGCAGGTCGGTGATCATTAAGTCAACTTTAACTGGAGACATTTGACGCCTGGAGGAACTTAAACTATAGTGCTAGGATTTTATTTTTATTTTTTGAGCTTCTCCCATAAAGTCCTCATCTCCAATAATAGTCAACAAATAAAGATTGCTCTTTATCATGCTTCTCTCGCAACAATATCACACCCCCACCTAATCAAGAAGATGCCTTAAAGTTTGTATTTCCCCACACAATCAGGGATGTCTGGAGTTAGTCAACACCCTATTCAAAATTTACACAGCCTTTATAAAAAAGCTTTTTAACAGTAGTTATGTTAACAATGAGATATGGAATGCATTTTTGTGATGGCTAATTAAAAGAGTAGTTTCTACACACAAGTTTGCAGTACTCACTCTATTCTGATTTGAAATAAAGAAGTACATCCTTCTTACTTCTGGGAATTCAGAGTTGCCAGTAAACACACATACACATTCACATACACTGGCTTTGATACATCCAAACCACAATTGACTTGTTCTCAACTAAAGTTTGAACCCAAGTCAACTTGACTAGCTGACTGTCACGCAAGTGAACTTAATAAACCAAGCTCTGCAGGCATGAGAAACGTGTCTAAAAACGTAAAATCAACAAACCTATACAAATATAGAGCAAGAGAACTGTGTGGCATTTGATACCAAACTCTATTGGCATGAAAATGTCATGTTAGGTCACTTACAGGAAATAATTTAAAAATAATACCGCAGACAAGAAATGGGAACTCAAATCTGTTAGGAAATTATACAAATCATTACCAAGATCCCTCACCGTCTCTGGTCATGCATGTGTGAAAACCTGCAGGTGTATCTGCTGCTGTTTCCAGTGGTTTTCATCCTTCAGTGCAATTGACCGCATACAAACCACAAATCAACATAGCTGAGGTTCCAAAGAAAGAAAAGCAAAGACCTGAATACAGAAATACCCACCGTCTTACTGCTAAAAACTAACCAGCTTTGAAGAACGCAAGCCAAGTAAATACAAAAGCGCGAGAGAGAGACGCCAAAATGATTTTATTTCAGTCGCTATACTAAAATGGACTGTACATTTTCAAGTTGGAGAGTTAAATATTTTAACGTTTTATTATTTGAAAAAGAGTTTTTAATTAGCTCACATTATTCCAGCGACCTTAAAGAATGACAAACACGCATTAGCAAACAAACCCAAAAAAGTCCTATGGGTTTTTTAATAGGATCAGCGTTGGGTAGAGATTTTTTCAGTGGTGAGACTGACTTACACACACACACACACACACACTGTCAATTCACAGACTGTTGAATTCAACCTGCATTACTCTAATGGAGTAACAAATGCACAATAAGACAAAAAATATAAG
>JAFVLL020032613.1:0-15788 GCA_021397915.2 Tor tambroides | reverse complement strand
TTAGGCAGATTTCTTTGGCCCTGGCAACACGATTGCTTAAATATGATTGGATAAAAGCTCTAATAAAAACATACACTGCTGGAAGCAGCGCGACTGAGTGAAAAGCTATGAAATGAAGAGAATAGACCACTCGAAATAATTTAATACGCATTCATGGAAAAAATATATTAAAACTAAGTCAGTGATTCTGATAGTGTTTGGGCCAGCAGAGAAGGCTTTGCTGGCCCTGACGGCCCACCACTGCTAAAATGCATGTTTGAGCTGTCTCAACTGAAAATATCTTGCTCTGACATATCTTAAAATATGCCAGTGTCATTGTTCTGTGTCAAGATGCACACCTTAATGTTTTCTTGTAGGGCATTTTTGTAAAAGTTGCTTAAATATCTTAATTTAACTAAGGCCTAGTCCTGGCTTAAGCTAAGCCCCGTTTCTGAAACCAGGCCTATGCGTATGTTACTGCATAATAAATGCATTTGTCTAAGTCAGTTTTCACTGCAAGGAACCTGCAACTTTCATGTTTATTTTAGATGGATCAATTGTTTGTCTTCAAAGAAGAAACTATGGAAGAATGTCTTGCAGAAGGTTTGTTCATTAGCATTTCATGAATGAAATACAACAAAATCAAATAAACAACACCCTTATCTTCAACCTTTTAATTTCTTCAAGCTTGCTGTGGAATAAGACCTTTCAAGAAATATAATGTGAAGGATGACACTGGGAACAAGGTTTTCGGTATTATTGAGGACAGCGAGTGTTGTGAAAGGCAATGCTTTGCTGGTGCACGTTCCTTCATAATGAATGTAACTGACCACTCAAATCAAGAGGTCATCAGACTGGTGCACCCATTTGTTTGCTGCAGCCATGAGGTATGAATGTTATCCTCATCTTGTTTAGCCATTATTTATGTTATGTACTGTATATTATATGTTATGTGCATATTTTAGCTGGAGGTTCAGTCTCCACCGGGAACTGCCATTGGATATGTTCAACATAACTTGCATGTTTGCCTACCTAAATTCACTGTTGCGAATGAACGAGGTGAACCAGCATTTAAGATTGAGGGACCATGTATTGGTTGTACCTGCTGCACAGATGAGAACTTTGAGGTGAAGTTTTAATTCCCATTGTATTTTTTTTTTTTTTTTTTTAAATTGAAGATATTTTCTATCCTGTAACCTTAAACATACCCTTCAAATAAACCTTTAAGCATTTTAAATTGTAATTCTAACACTTTATGCTTATTAAGCCATTTACCTCATTGTTTGACCCACATTGGCTGAATATGATTTCAGATTGTGCTATCTTTCCAGGGAAATTTGATCCCCACAATGAAGGCAAAAAACCTGACTCACATACATGTGTTTCTTTTGGTTTTAATTGTCAGGGATAACATGGTCTTTTTACTTTATTGAACAGTAGCTGAATGAAGTTGTAAATCCTTAGACCCATATACAAAAAATCTGTCATTAGGGCAGTACATTTTCAAAAGGTACACAAATGTGCCGTTTAGGATCTAATATGTATCTTTAAGGTCCTAAAATGCACCTAATTTTTAGGGGTAAATAAGGTGCAAAGGTGTACATTTTAAAAAAGTGTACCACCCCAGTAATAGATTTGTACCTTTGTTTTCTGTATATTATATTGAAAATACAATATTAAAGTGAAAAAGGAGGCACTAGCAGACTAGAGGACAAGCTAGTAACCAATTTTGCTTTAATGTGTAGCCTAATATGTCATTGTGTGTCTTGTACTGTGACCACAGCTGGTGTCTTTGAATGGAACAGCGATAGATAGATCATTTGGCAAGATCTTCAAACCTTTCTCATATAGTGGACCAAATGTAGGTGCAGATTTTGTGTTGAGGTTTCCAAGACACCTGGATGTCAAAATGAAAGCTACTGTACTGGGAGCCTGCATGCTTATTGTAAATATTGTTTTTGCAATACTTGCTTACAACATTTTTTTTTTGCTATTGTTTTAAGACTTGCTAACTGTTTATTTTTTTAATTATAAGTCAATTCATTTTCAGGACTGCATGTATTATGAAAGGTCAAGATAAAAAGTAACGGTGAGTGGCGACCTCTCTATTTTGATAATAGTGTACACAGTCTGGTATTTAAGGCAATTTCCATGTAACACATTTCCCCCCTCTTTTCAGTTACAGTAAGCCTACTTCAGACAGAAGAAAGGATAAAATACATATGTCCGACTGCTTGCCAAAACATCCTCCAATAAAGGCTGAAGAGAAAAGAAGTTACATATGACCAAGCTGTTTTTTTTTTGTATTGTATCTAAAGACAAAGACATAAATAAATAAACAAACAAACATATACTTGCACATTGCAAATGCTGTTAAAGTCACTAAAAATATGGGTGCCTTTTGTTGTCCTGTACATACATAACTCATTTGCCATGATAACTTAACATAAAAATGACTATGAAAGGGTGTGTTATATTAGGCTAAGTTTTTATATTCATGACAAAATCATTACTTGGCTCTTTAGATGCATTTTCTAGATTAGTTTTTTTTTTTTTAGATTTTTATAAGAGGATGCATGTTATTTTGCTATGTCCCATGCACTGCTCATTAAATCTGAATGATAGTAGAATATTGTCAAATTTTGTTCTCCTATTAATATTTTGGTAAAAAAGAGATTACTCAATTTGAGTGCATTGATCACTTGGTAATAAAAACGATATTTTTATTTAATAAAAAAGAAGAGTTTGTCCATGTCCCTTGAATGGTTGTCCACCCTGTTGTATTAGGGAACCCACCCCTTTAAGAAAAGGCCACCTCCTTTAGTGACATCAGGACAACAGATTTTTTTGTATTTTCTGTGGTGGGAATTTATATCAATGTGAATGAGAGTGTAATTATATTATTTATTATTATATTATTTTTTTTCGAAGTGGAATAAATGTTTCATTGTCATATTTTGTCACGCTTTGTGTGTTCTGCTTTATGTGTCCATACCGTCATGTGCTGGTCCACCCTGTCATCTTGATATTTTACAATAATATTTTAAATAATAATTCAATCATATCTGTATAATCCAGTGTGTTCAATAGCTACAGTATGTGTGGGGGCAATAATATGCAAACAAAAACTGCATCCAAATATCACAGTTTTCTCAAAATAAGAAAAAAATATGTGTGTAATGTGCAAATTGTATGAGTTTCTTTAAAAGCACATGGTTCACATAAAATCTTTTATGTAGTTATACTTTGAAAGCAAACAAATAACCCTGTTTAGGAAAGGCACATCATACCTTTCAGAAAATAAAATTTGCATCTTGATTTTGCAATGAAAACGTATTTAACAGTAATATATATGTCCATGAGAGGGTGGACATATCTTATGGTTTATGCATCGAATAATGGCCCATAATTATTTAAAAAAACTTGTGGGAGCTCAGATAATATGTTTCTATAGAACTTGAGTGTCTACTATTTATGACATGACATAAAGCGAATGGGAAATTAAAACCAAAACTTTTGAGTATTGCAAGGGTTGAAAGGCACTCTATGGTGATATTGACCCATGTACCATATGTGTAATTTGTAAATTCTTTAATTCAAAACTAACAAATTACACATTATCACTAGCTGTTTCAGTTTGTGTTTATCTTATAAGAAGGTCAGCAGAGTTTGCATGCATCATCTGAATGTGAAGCAAACAGCAGTAACCACAAACAGCTACAGCTGAAGTTCTTTATAATTCAACACAGGGGATATGAACACCACAACTGGCACTTTTCACACAATTCACACAGAATGTTAAAGCTTCTCTGTTGGCCTGTAAAATTAATTGCACAAACATGTATATTGTCTCTAGACCTATTCATATGTATACAGTCAGGTCCATAAATATTGGGACATCGACACAATTCTAACATTTTTGGCTCTATACACCACCACAATGGATTTCAAATGAAACGAACAAGATGTGCTTTAACTGCAGACTGTCAGCTTTAATTTGAGGGTATTTACATCCAAATCAGGTGAATGGTGTAGGAATTACAACAGTTTGCATATGTGCCTCCCACTTGTTAAGGGACCAAAAGTAATGGGACAGAATAATAATCATAAATCAAACTTTCACTTTTTAATACTTGGTTGCAAATCCTTTGCAGTCAATTACAGCCTGAAGTCTGGAACGCATAGACATCACCAGACGCTGGGTTTCATCCCTGGTGATGCTCTGCCAGGCCTCTACTGCAACCGTCTTCAGTTCCTGCTTGTTCTTGGGGCATTTTCCCTTCAGTTTTGTCTTCAGCAAGTGAAATGCATGCTCAATCGGATTCAGGTCAGGTGATTGACTTGGCCATTGCATAACAGTCCACTTCTTTCCCTTCAAAAACTCTTTGGTTGCTTTTGCAGTATGCTTTAGGTCATTGTCCATCTGCACTGTGAAGCGCCGTCCAATGAGCTCTGAAGCATTTGGCTGAATATGAGCAGATAATATTGCCCGAAACACTTCAGAATTCATCCTGCTGCTTTTGTCAGCAGTCACATCATCAATAAATACAAGAGAACCAGTTCCACTGGCAGCCATACATGCCCACGCCATGACACTACCACCACCATGCTTCACTGATGAGGTGGTATGCTTAGGATCATGAGCAGTTCCTTTCCTTCACCATACTCTTCTCTTCCCATCACTCTGGTACAAGTTGATCTTGGTCTCATCTGTCCATAGGATGTTGTTCCAGAACTGTGAAGGCTTTTTTAGATGTTGTTTGGCAAACTCTAATCTGGCCTTCCTGTTTTTGAGGCTCACCAATGGTTTACATCTTGTGGTGAACCCTCTGTATTCACTCTGGTGAAGTCTTCTCTTGATTGTTGACTTTGACACACATACACCTACCTCCTGGAGAGTGTTCTTGATCTGGCCAACTGTTGTGAAGGGTGTTTTCTTCACCAGGGAAAGAATTCTTCGGTCATCCACCACAGTTGTTTTCCGTGGTCTTCCGGGTCTTTTGGTGTTGCTGAGCTCACCGGTACGTTCCTTCTTTTTAAGAATGTTCCAAACAGTTGTTTTGGCCACGCCTAATGTTTTTGCTATCTCTCTGATGGGTTTGTTTTGTGTTTTCAGCCTAACGATGGCTTGCTTCACTGATAGTGACAGCTCTTTGGATCTCATCTTGACAGTTGACAGCAACAGATTCCAAATGCAAATAGCACACTTGAAATGAACTCTGGACCTTTTATCTGCTGATTGTAATTGGGATAATGAGGGAATAACACACACCTGGCCATGGAACAGCTGAGAAGCCAATTGTCCCATTACTTTTGGTCCCTTAACAAGTGGGAGGCACATATGCAAACTGTTGTAATTCCTACACCGTTCACCTGATTTGGATGTAAATACCCTCAAAATAAAGCTGACAGTCTGCAGTTAAAGCACATCTTGTTCGTTTCATTTGAAATCCATTGTGGTGGTGTATAGAGCCAAAAATGTTAGAATTGTGTCGATGTCCCAATATTTATGGACCTGACTGTATATGAATAGGTCTAGAGACAATATATATTATTGTATATATTTTTGTCAGTTTCATTATGGATCTGAAAATTATGCATTTCGTATCAGACATTTGAAACTTCCAATGTCTCATAAAACTATTAACATGTTAATAAGCTTGTTTGTTGTCTGAAATGTTCCACTACCTGTTTGATCTAAATTAAATATATGAAGGCTGTCACAAAAACAGTTACATAAAGCAGTGTACTATTATATATATATATATATATATATATATGATATATTTTGCCCATTCAATCTTTAAGTTCTAGCCAAATATTTAGGAATACTTATCATCAGGGGCGGACTGGGGCTAAAAAGTGGCCCTGGAATTTCTGGCACAGAGCGACCCACCACATCCGGTCTGCAAAACACCACACCATAAACCCACCAGTTCATTATGCACAGAGAAATTTTTAACACCATTTACTAACATAACAATATAACATAATACAGAACTACAAACGCTATCTATTTTTCTTTCCTTTCTTTCTTCAGATTTTTTTTTTTCCCATTAACATTAATGAATGACTGGCATACTTCTTTACATTAAAATTGGTCTTCCCATGTGTATATGGCAATAAATAATTTTGAAGAATTTTTGCACGGATCTTTGACATAGAGGGACTCCTTTCCAATTGTGGAAAGGAGTATGAAAATTCTTATGATGAAAAATACAGTAAACAGTAATATTGTGAAATATATAATGCTACTTTACTAGTAAAATTTAGATCGATGTCGATTGTAATGGAGGTAAAATTATTACAGTAACATACAGTAATCGTACACTATCAGACGCATGAGTCCATTATTATTAATGTGCAAACAAACAGACGGTGTATGTGCGCTCTTTGATAGCTTTTTCAGTATGCTTGCATATCTGGCAAGTGTTTTAAAATGGACACTTGCTGAAGAAACATGTTTTATAGGTGTTTGCAATGGTCAGTGTTGTTTATATTGAAAAGACAGCATTCCAGTACTAGGTTGCATTCTGTGATGCTAGGAGACGTGACAACTTCAGCTACATTTTACATCATTCAGGCAGGTTCCGCTCTATTAGGCATGGACTTAATTAGCAGGTGAATCTTAATGTTCCACTGGTACAGCAAATGCTTAGGCACCTCTCATTGTGTGTCCAAGATGAAGTGTCCAGTGAACTTCAGTAGCTACTGCAAACTGGAGTTATTGAAAAGATTGAAACATCTTTGGGTATCACCCATAGTGGTAACTTGAAAGAAACAAGGGGGTATTAGACTCTACGTGAACCCAGTAAAAGTGTCATAATAACCTGTTACCCACTGCCACATATTGAAGAATTGTTTGCAGAAATACCTAACACCACAGTGTTCTAACAACCACATACCACCACAGTTGCCGTTACATGAAGAGAACAGAAACTTAATGCCATTCATTACACATGACGGTCCATTCAGATACAGGCAAATTCCACTCGGGTTGGCGCCCATGCTGTCTACTTTTCAGAAAATGATGCACACTGTTGTTGAAAGATTTGCTGGGAATACAAAATTACCTGGATGACATAGTTGTCTAGGTAGCTTGAAAGCTGAGCATGACAAACACCTCAGAACCATGCTTTGTCAGCTCACGGATGTTGGTCTCCAGCTAAACTTTGAAAAGAATTCATTCAACCAACCAACGTTTTCATTGTCTGGGTCACATTAATTCTAAAGATGGTTTTTGCCCAAAACCAGACCATATTAAAGCCATTGCAGATGCTCCAGTCCCAGAGATTTACAAGCTGTCAGATCCTTCTTGGGTATAACGTCTTGGTTAAGTAGATTAATTCCTAACTATGATACAGTAGTGGAACCACTGAGAGATTTATTGTGATCCAGCACACACACACTCAAATGGACAACAGAAGCAGAGAAATGTTTCAAGGACCTGAAAGAGATATTGGTTAACACTTTTTACTGGTTTTCAATTCCAGTCCTCGTGCATGTCTTTCTTATTTAACGCACCTGATTCAGATCATCAGCTCGTTAGAAGAGAGCACCAAGCATGAACTGTATTCCGAGTGACATGGTCCCAGTGTTCATTGCTCCCTACTTCCTGAGCATGGAAAATCCATTGAAGTTTACTTAACTTTGGAACATTCATTCACGGATTTGTGCTTGCAGCGTCTTCACACACAGACAAAACTTACTAGAGAAGTGTGACATAATATACTATAAATTATAATATACATAACATAATAAATTAACATCTTGCACACTTTAATTCCCTTTAAATGGAACATATATGCTCGCTTCGAACTGAAATCATGGCGGAATGTCCACTTTGCTGGCCACTTACGGTCAAATAGAACAAGTGTCTGAAATGATAAGAGGTAGCCTACACACAAACTATGCAGAGCAGGGGTGGGGGGGGTGCAAGGACTGGAATTGGAAACCGCTCCTCTATTCAATCAGAGTCTGCCTACACTTGTGTCTATGGATGCCTTCTGATAATGGATTAGGAGGTGTCTTGTCAAAATTGTAGCCTGACAATATTGAGAATATTGTTGCTTTATCTTCTAGTACTCTCTTAACTGTGGAAAGAAAATATTCAACAGTTGAAGCACTTGCTTGTGTGTGGGCTGTAGAAAGATGGAGAACATACCTGTGGGGTTGACGATTCACTCAGAGGACGGATCATCAAGCCCTGACTACACTCCTGCAGAGGAAAGGTATGAACCATTATGCTTACATTCGAGTATGAAGTCATTTACAGGCTTGGCAAAAGGAATGTTGCAGCTGATGCACCTTTGCACAGTGCCCTTCTTTGCTTTGAATTGGACACTTCAGAACCTGAACTAATCGTGGAAATTTCACCTTTGACAGTGCTTTGTCAATTGACGAATTTAGTCCCCTTGTGAGTCATGTCCTTAACTTTCACAATTGTGCACCCAAATTCAGCAAGAATGGCAAAGATCAAAGAATGTGACATCCCCACTCATGACATTGTACCATCCTGTATATGTCACAAATTTACAGATGACTCACCTGCTGTCTGCCGACTGGTCCTTGTTCGCTGAGAGAACATATGGTTTATCTCATGCACAACACACACCACGGATTTGTTTGTACTATAGGAACTTTATTTCCTGTTGAAAAAAACAGTATATGCTGGTTAGGTATGTTTCGAAGCATGGCAGCTGCTTTGAGCTGGTTTAAGCTGGTCCTAAGCAACTAGCTCCTGTTCAGGACCAGCTCATAACTAGCTTATAACCAGCTTAAAACATTTTCCTCCCCCTCCTTCATCAACTCTAACAGCTGACGACTTTGCCATGTTCTTCATTAATAAAATTAAAACCATCAGTGCACAATTTTCCACACCACAAACTGTCAAGCACATCTTACCAGCAAACATACACTTATTCACATTTTTCTCTTCACTCTCTAAGGCAGAAGTCTCCAAACTCATCCTCTCTAATTGTCCTATTACTTGTCCGCTTGATCCTATTCCATGTCATCTCCTTCGAGCCATTTCCCCTGCAGTTGTACCTGCACTCACTCACATCATTAACACATCCTTCACACTGGTGTTTTTCCCTCAGCATTTAGACAGGCTCTTATAACCCCACTACTTACGAAACCCACCCTTAATCCATCTCTTTTAGAGAACTACAGACTGGTTTCCCTTTTCCTCTCATTGCAAAAACACTTGAACGAGCTGTGTTCAACCAAGTCTCTGCCTTTCTCACACAGAACAACCTCCTGGACAGCAACCAGTCTGGTTTCAGAAGTGGACATTCAACCGAGACTACCTTGCTCTTGTCACAGTCTTCAGCTGGTGTGCCCAGGATGGCCACCAGAAGACACTGTGTCTTTTATGTGAGCACATGGCTTGTTGTGTGTTTGTTGGTCCCATGTGCTCTCCTGTCTATTGTCTGACCCCGCCCATCTTGTTACCTCATTATTGTTTCAGTGGTTCCACCCAGTGTTTGCTGTCCTGTGCTGGTTCGTTACTATTCGTATGTACGTGTGTTGTATGTGTCCATGCTGCTCCGTGTTTGGGTCTTCTCTGCCTGTTCCTGTTTGGCCTTCCCTTGCCTTGCCTTGCTGTGCTGTGCCCTGTTCTGACCTTCCTGCCTGTTTTCCCCCCTCGGGATAGTTTTGATTGTTGTTTTGTTTTATTTTTGCATTAATAAACGCCCATTTCTTCCTGTATCTTGAGTCCACGTCACATTTTTCCAACCGGACCGTGACAGCTCTCAGTTGTTGAAGCCCTAAGAATGGCAAGAGCAGATTCCAAATCTTCTATACTTATCTTGCTGGATCTGTCCGCTGCTTTTGACACAGTTAACCACCAGATCCTCCTGTCAACCCTATTGGCAAAGGGCATCTCAGGAACCGCACTCCAGTGGTTTGAGTCTTACCTCTCAGATAGGTCCTTCAAGGTATCTTGGAGAGGTGAGGTCAAGGGCGTAGAATTAGGGGGGATGCCAGGGACATGTCCCTACCAATATCCAGGGACTACCAAATTGTCCCTAGCAATAATTTTGATCAAACATGGGCGGATTAAGAACGTAAGGTAGCGCCACATCTACAGGTCACAGGTATAGCACCCAGTTCAAGACAGCAGTTCAAAGCAGTTAATAGAAAAGTTCACTTCAGGAATGAACAAAGTTTGAATTAGTTTGACGGTGTTTGACAAAACAGAGCAAACGGAAAGAGAAAGCGTGATCTATGGCTATTATTAGCTCTCTATATAATGCATACTAACAGAAAGAAAAACGTTGTGCTGAAAGATGCACAACACACAATCTTCCAGCCTAGGATGAAGTCATTATGTACATTTACAATAATTTGGGAGAAATATAATGTGATTTTATGGGAAACTAGCCTATGTGAGTGGCACTCTTTGGTTTGGCAGGATTTGGAACAGCATCCATGGACAGTCTTTAAATTTAACTTAATGTTTTTAAACTGAATGTACAGCAAACTGTTTGCTGAAATATCTGCAAAAAAAAAAACAAACAAAAAAAACCCCAACAAAACTGAAATAAGAGTGTGCGGTTTATCTGTCAATCAGATGCGCGTGAAAGTTGTGTTCATTACTGTAGCAACAGTATTCTTTTAGAATCATCCTGGGACCAATTCGATTAATATTAAAATAAAGTTATGCGTGATTAAAACACCCAGGACTCTGATGCTGCTATATAATGTTGTTGTTTCACAAAAACAAAAGTGTGTAATTATTGTCTGGTAAACATACAAAAATAAACTCTGTTCATGAATTATGAATATGTTGGCTACCATAATTTATGTATAAAAAAAAGTTTAGATGACATGAAACTGAGGTCCAAGGTCTATCAAAGTATGAAAATGATTGGGGGGGGGGATTCTATTATGTCCCAACCAATGTCAAAAGCAAAACTACGCCCTTGGGTGAGGTGTCCAAGTTGCAACATCTGAGAGAAGTTGGACCACTTCTCTTCTCTGTCTAAATGGCATCACTAGGTTCTGTCATTCAGAAACATGGCTTGTCATATCACTGCTATGCTGATGACACTCAACTCTACCTTTCATTCCTACAAAACCACCACTGGCTCTGCACCCCTTTACCTAAATTCATTACTTCAGACTTATGTGCCCTCTAGAAATTTGCCTTCTGTAAGTGAACGGCGCATTATTACGCCATCTCAAAGAGGCACAAAACCACTCTCACGAACTTTTACATTAAATGTTCCCTCCCGGTGGAATGACATGCCCATCTCAATCCAAGCAGCTAAGTCCTTAGCCATCTTCAAGAATCGGCTAAAAACACATCTCTTCCATGTTTATTTGACCCTCTTACTCTAGCACTCTCTATTCTAATTCTATTCTTTAAAAAAGAAAAAAAACCTCTCCTTTTTGATTTGCATTTACTAACTGCTTGTTTTCTTAAAAAAAAAAACTAACGCTAGCTTCTCTATTCTTTTCGTATTCTATCTATTTGTATTTTTTTTTATTTATTGTACAATTAACAAAAAGCAAAATGCCTCTAACACTAGCTTGCTTTATTCTTTTTCTATTCTCTGTTTTCTTTTTATTTATTATATAATTTAGAAAAACCTTGCTACGTGTACTGCGTTAGGCTAACTGAGACTTTCATAGCACTTGCATATATCTCTTTTGTTGATTTTGATTGCTTCCATTGTCCTCATTTGTAAGTTGCTTTGGATAAAAGCGTTTGCTAAATGAATAAATGTAAATGTAATTTGTTTAGCTGTAGCCTATAAAATCAATATCACATTCACAATCATGCTCATTCACTGATATTTGGAAAGCGGCACTATTTCTTGATTGATATTACTTGCGTGCATAACTTGAATTATAGGGGCGTTCTAACTGCATAATAGGTTTCATCACTTCATCATGCAGTAAATGCTTGACTCTCAAGACTCTCAACAAGTGGTTTTGTTCCTTTTTTTTTTTTTTTTTGCAAAATGAGTGAAATGCTCAGTGTCAACAATTATGATGTTATCCCACTCCTAGCCCAAAACACTGTTATCTACAGTAGCGATCAAAATAGAATAATCACCTTTTTGAAAGTAACTTCACGCTTCTAATAAAGATTGTATCAATTACAACACATCATACAACATATCATTTTATACCTCTGATCCACCACAATGTACAACTGTCTTGAGCACGTTCACAACATCTGGCACGTGATGCGTCAACATGCTCTGGCATAGTAGACGCATGCGCGAAAGCGATCTGTCGCGCATATAGGTCACTCATTGTTTAGATCGCTTCCGCATTTATTTAGTTTCCTGAGGGACACTGGTATAGCAAATAGGATATAGAATACAGTTTTGGAAATCATTATTATTGATTAAAGGGGAAGAAGAGAGATGGAAGTCCCTCCCCATTGTCATTTGTGTTATTGGTTCCCAACTTCCCAACCATTATGCGCTCCACACTCCTATCCAGTAGGTGGCGGGAATGCACCATTCAATTTGGTCTGCCAACCGCCATTAACATCAGTAGAAGAAGAAGAAGAAGAAGAAGAGAGATGTAAGTCTGAATAAATGCATCATTGAAGCTGGATGCCAACCGCTGTTAAACATCAAGGAAGAAGAAGAAGAAGAAGAAGAAGAAGAAGAAGAACGCTTCTGCGCATGCCTCTACTATGCCAGAGCATGTTGACGCGTCACGTGCCAGCTGAGGTGAACGCGCTCAGGACAGTTGGACATTGCGGTGGTTCAGAGGTAAAAAAAAATATATATATAAATACTGTTCAGTTTCTTGCACAGACCGATTGTTTTGTGTTTTAAGACCTTAATGTATCGCCAGGAGCCGCAGGGTTTAATTTGGTTTTGTCTGTATATGTTTTTTTGTCTCTCAAAGCCGGGGGTCCCATTGACTGCCGTTATATGATTGACAGACTGCAACGGTTTGAGTTAAAAATCTTTGTTTGTGTTCTACTGAAGAAACAAAATCACCTACATCTTAGATGCCCTGGGGGTAAGCAGATAAACATGAAATTTTCATTTTTGGGTGAACTATCCCTTTAATAAAATGTTCATTTTTTATATTTTGTTGAGAATCCTTTGCAGGCCGTGACTGCCTTAAGTCTGGAACTCATGGACATCACCAGAGACTGGGTTTTGTTCTTTTGTGATGCTTTGCCAGACCTTTACTGCAGTTGACTTTAGTTGTTGTTTGTTTGTGGATCTTTCTGCCTTTAGTTTTGCTTCAACAAGTGAAATGCATGCTCAGTTGGGTTGAAATCAGGAGACTGACTAGGCTATTGCAGAATAATCCAATTTTTTACCATAAAAAACTCCTGGGTTGCTTTTGCTATGTTTTGGGTCATCATCCATTTGTACTATGAAACACCACCCAATCAACTTTGCTGCATTTGACTGAATCTGGGCAGAGAGTATATCCCTATACACTTCAGAATTCTTCCAGCTGCTTCTGTCCTCTGTCACGTCATCAATAAACACCAATAACCCAGTATGCATGCTCATGCCATCACACTGCTCCACCATGTTTCACAGATGATGTTTTTTTTTGCTTTAGATCATGAGCTGTTCCAAGCCTTCTCCATACTTTTTTCTTCCTGTCATTCTGCTTCAGGTTGATCTTAATTTCAGCCATCCAAAGACTGCTTTTTTAGAAGTGGTCTGGCTTTTTTAGATGTTTTTGGTCTAATTTGTCTAAGTCTAATCAGGCCTTGTTTGCACCTTGTGGTGGACCCTCTGTATTTGCTCTCCTGAAGTCTTCTCTTGATTGTAGACTCTGACAGTGTCACTGTCATTTAAATGAAATAATTGAACATAAACGTAGGGGCCTGAAAAACTGCTCATTTTCGAAGAAAATTTCAAACAGCACTTAGAGGCTTTTGCATCTGAACTCTTCATATGTACACTCATTTGAGATGAAGTCATATTAGTCTTCTAGAAAAATGTTTTAAAATACATGTAGGGGGTCGCCCCCTCTCGGCCAATGTTGAAATCACATGAACACCCATATCATGCAGTTGATAGAACTTACTATTGTTAGTCCTACTATTACTACTAGGCTACTTCTAATAATAATAATAATAATAATATGTTTACTTTGTATAGCGTTTCCAGTCGGTGCTCAAAGTGTCTTATTTATTTATTTTATGTCTTATATATTTTTTCATTAGATCAGATAATATTTTAAGCTGTCTTATGGACATTTTACAACAGAATAAGGACTAAAAAAACTTTATTTACAAAGACAATAGAATACAGGGACTTTGTTATTTATAATAAATATATTTCTAAATATTTATTTAGAAACTGATATAAAGCAGTTACAAGGAAAAATGCCTGTAAAAATGACCAGAATGATAATTAGCCCACAGAACATTTGCAAGGAAAAGTAACTAAACTTGAAAGTGGGTCAGACCCATGCTCAACCACAAACATCATTCTGGTGTTCTCATGACAGGTGCTTAAGATTATGAGTCATAAGAAAAAAAAGAAATACTGTATTTATCAGTGCTACTGTCTAACAGACAAATTGTATCTCAATGGTATATGACATATTTCTTAGTAATACAATCATGCAAAATAATGTAATTTAAATCATACATTGCATGTTTTATTTATGAATGTGTAGTTTCTGGAGTTTTTATAATTAGATGTACAATGATGTATAAATAAGTAATGAAATTAAGAAAATATGTAAACAAAAAATGATGTTCATTCATTCAAAGTACTTTAAAAGAATATACTTAAGTGTGAAGTTAATGTAATGTTTTCAGACACTTTATTTCATGTTTTTTTTTACAATTAAAGTAAAATGTATTGTAGTTTTAATTTATAATAAATGCAGTTAGTTTAACTTAAGAGTGTTTTTGACTCACTAAAGTACGATTTAAGTTCAAATTTAGAGCCCATGTATTCCATTGTCTTTGAAGTAATGTACTGATAAGTTTTATAGTAAACAAGAATATACTTTCACATCATTTTTATTGAAACTTGTATGTCATGTATTTAATAGAATTGCACATTTGTAATAAAGTTGCAATTTTAAATACATTAACGGAGTATTTATTTACACTAAGTGCAAATAGCCCGTCTTATTGGCAAAGACTATTTACACTAACTCCGCCCACTAACGTGTGATTGAGTTACTCAACACTAATAAAAGACAACACTTTAGCATTAGTTACAGTGGTGCAGGTGGTAAGATGTATACTTTTTGATGCGAGCGACCCGAGTACGAAGCCGCCATTTACCGAACTTTTTTTTAATCTCATATTGCATAAAAAAGGCATTTTTTAAATAAAAATGAAGGAAATAATCAAAAAATTGAAAATAAGTGTATCGGGTAGGGTTAGGGTAAGTGTAGGGAGGGGTTTGTCCCAATAAGGTGGAATGCATTTGATAATTTGAATTAAAATGATAATTTACACTCAATACGTTATTATTGCGTACTGTTTTATAATGTACGACAATACTGAGGTGCAGATAATTGCCACTATTTGCAATAAGTAGTATAAATAGCAGAAAATCTTGCTATTTTAACATAGTGTAAATAGAATCTATAGCTATTTGCACTTAGTTTAAATAGCATATCATTAAAAAATACTGCTATTTTCACTTAGTGTAAATAGAACGCATTGCTATTTGCACTTAATGTAAATAGCATCCATCGCTATTTACACTTGTGTAAACAGTAGCCTATCTATCGCTAAACAAATATGATATTTGCAATTAGTGTAAATAGCATCTATCGCTAAAAAATATGCTATTTGCACTTAGTGTAAATAGCATCTATCGCTATTTACACTG
>JAFVLL020032612.1:7500-10181 GCA_021397915.2 Tor tambroides | reverse complement strand
AATCTCTTGAATGAATGATTCAATGACTCACTCAAGATTGACTTGTTTCGTTACCGGATGAATCAGTGTTTTTGAATGAATCTCTTGAATGAATGATTCAATGACTCACTCATGATTGACTTGTTCGTTACCGGATGAATCAGTGTTTTTGAATGAATCTCTTGAATGAATGATTCAATGACTCACTCATGATTGACTTGTTCGTTACCGGATGAATCAGTGTTTTTGAATGAATCTCTTGAGTGAATGATTCAGTGACTCACTCAAGATTGACTTGTTCGTTACCGGATGAATCAGTGTTTTTGAATGAATCTCTTGAATGAATGATTCAGTGACTCACTCATGATTGACTTGTTCGTTACCGGATGAATCAGTGTTTTTGAATGAATCTCTTGAGTGAATGATTCAGTGACTCACTCATGATTGACTTGTTCGTTACCGGATGAATCAGTGTTTTTGAATGAATCTCTTGAGTGAATGATTCAAAGGCAAATACATTTTTAACAGCTCCTTTTCGCCTCCTAAAAAAGATGCGCACACAGGAATTGAATTTAAATTCTAATTCTACAACAAGTATCTGATTCCTGACCTTAAGTATCTGATTCTGGAATTGGAATTGATTTTGATTCCCAACCCTAATCGCTTCAGGACTGACCCGTGTGTTCGTTCTCCTCAGACGGTTCTGCGGATCTGGGACTGTCTGTTCTATGAAGGCTCTAAGATCCTGTTCCGTGTGGCTCTGACTCTGATTCACCATCATCAGGATCAGATCCTACAGGCGCAGAATCTTCCAGACGTCTGCGAGTGCTTCAAACGCATCACCAGAGGAGCCTTCGTGGAGGACTGCCACGCTTTCATGCAGGTACTTCCTGTTCCAGGAGATACAACTTCCTGTTGATCACACACACCTGAAGATCTTCAGGAGCAGGACTGGGCATCAAACGTTTGTGAACAAAGTCTCTTCTGCTCTCCAAGGCTGTATTTATTTGGTCATAAATACTGTAAAAATTGCTAAATATTTTTAGAATTTAAAATAACTGTTTTGTATTTGAATATATTCAATAAAGTAATTTATTTCTGTGATCAAAGCTGTATTTTCAGCATCATTACTCCAGTCTTCAGTGTCACATGATCTTCAGAAATCACTCTAATATGCAGCACAACTGTTTTCAACATTGATAATAATCAGAAATGTTTCTTGAGCAGCAAATCAGCATATTAGAATGATTTCTGAAGATCATGTGACACTGAAGACTGGAGTAATGATGCTGAAAATACAGCTGCAGATCACAGAAATAAATTACAGTTTAACAGATATTCACATAGAAAACAGCTGTTTGAAATTATAATAATATTTCACAATTTTACTGTATTTTTGATCAAATAACAGCCTTGTCGAGCAGAAGAGACTCTTTCAGAAACATTAAAAATTATTAAGAGACACTGCATGTGAATAGGGTAAAACATTGAATTGATTACACTGATAATTGCAAACATTTTTTGTATTACAAGATTTCTAAAAATGTTAGGTTTAAATATGCAAATGAGGCATTATTCAATGAAATATGCACTAATTTGCATACATTTCGAGAACAAAAATCTAAACACTGGATGAAGTCAGTTTCAAAATTCTTGTTTATTTTTATTTTTTGACATATTAGAGCCAAAAGTTTTTACAGAGGGAATTTTGAGTATCTCATTTTGTCACTCCATAATTCAGAAAATACTTAAACAATATATTTTAACAATTTTTGAGGGGAATAAAATGTTGTATATAATCAAGTAAATTATATATGAAGAAATCCCTCTGTAAAAACCTTCAGGATATAGACTATAGGAATAAAAATGTGAAGTTTGGTGTGTGTAAGTGCTACTGAAGTAGAGATTTATGGCTCAATGTAGGAGAAAAAACTCATTTTGAGATTGAAATCTATTGACACAAATAGATAAAGTGCTATAAAAGAAACTCTTTAGGATATTTTCTTTCCAGTAGCCTGAAAAAACACCCAAAAAGCCCAAAGTCTCAAACTTGACAGGTGCATGAAAAGCAGTGTGTCTCCCATTAACCCAAACATCTGAACAGCAGAGCATGTGATCACACGTTTGTTTCTTAAACGGACCTGGACTGTTGAACTGAAGTCTGCTTTTCTTCTGGTCGTCTCAGAGGATCTTCCAGGAGCCTGGCAGTCTCTCCATGTCCACGGTCACTAAACTGCGGCGGAGCTGCCGCGAGCGGATCACAGCCGGCGAATCCTGAGCTCAAACATTCCCTCTGATCATTTGCACTCGATAGGAGTCTGTGGATCACTCAGTAGTGTGCTCTCAGACTCATACAGATGAAGATGTATTTTCTTACGTTTGTAGATGTAGAAGAATCACAGATGCTGGACTCGATGTCTTTAATACTTCCTCTTTTTAGACCAATCATACTGTGAAATAAATCTGATCTGTGTTTCAAAACTTCTGCTGCAACCATAAAACTCACTTTCATTAAAGCTAAATAGTCATATACAGTACTTAAGCATAACTGATATTTGTCTACTAATTTAAATCATTCATGCAAACGCCTTAGGAAAAAATAAAAAGATTATAATAAACTCAAGTGTCCAAACAGTGTTGTTATTGTTCAATAGCACTATTTTATAAATATATATATATATATATAATTTACACTTTTTTAA
>JAFVLL020032612.1:0-2500 GCA_021397915.2 Tor tambroides | reverse complement strand
CACACTCACTCTCTCGCACACTCATTCACTCACACTCATTCGCCCTCTCACTCTCATTCACTCACACACACTCGCACTCACACATTCGCACACACACTCGCGCACACACATTCGCACTCACATTCGCACTCACATTCGCACTCACATTCGCACTCACATTCACACACACCAGTGTGAAGGTGAAGGTGAGGTTGGTGAGATACTCCGTCAGCACCAGCGTGGCGACTGGAACTCCACAGGAGCCTGAGGCTGTGGTTCTGTTGGGCTGCAGGTTCAGGACCTCACTGACCGTCTGTGGAGGATCAGATCAAAGGTCAGCGGAGGTCAAACAGGTTTCATCAGCAGGAAGTGAGCGTGAGTGAGTCACCTGGTTCAGGGATCTGGAGCGGTGAGTGATGTTGAGCTGCAGCCCCATGAGCGCCAGCAGACAGGCGGTGCCGTTGCGGTCAGTGAGGGTGTAGTTCCCGCGCTCTGGAGCGGGCGGAGGCACAGGTGAAGGGGCAGCGGTGGTTCTGGGAGACTGAGTCGGAGCAGCGGTCGTAACCGACTGATCAGCACTGCAAACACTCTCTACACACACACATGCAGTCAAACCAAAACTTATTCAGACACCTTCAACATCTCACGTTATCACAGTTTATTGGCTATAGTTTAGAAAATGGTAATGAAATGTATCAAGAACTCAAGAGTTACAAATTCATCTTGAAAGGTATGTAACAAAACATGGTCAGTTCAAAGTGTCAAATCACATTTTTGCTCCCAAATTTTACTGGTAGTCCACTGTATGAAGAATTTACTTTATTTTGCTCTCCTCACTTACATAAATCAACTATAGTGTCCTGCACACACTAGTAAAAAACAAAAAATATCAAAAATTACTTCTGGTGTCTGAATACTTTTTGGTTTGACTGTATATTCACAGACTCAATGCAGATTCACAGAGATAGAGAGGAAAATAAGTGTTCATGTTGCATCAGTATGAGCCGTAAAGCAGCTCTACAGAGGACAATAGAGTCATTATTCAGATCAATTCAGTTCAAGGACAGAGTCACAAACTAATTAATGTAACACAGTCAAACCAAACATGATTCAGACACCAGATATCATTTTTAATATTTTTTTACTAGTGGTTGACCTTTAATCACACACACGACTTTAGCCACCTCGATCCCTATTTATCAGTTTTACTTTAGTATTATTTACACACTATTATAGTATTTATTAATATTTTGCATTAGCCTTATATAGATATATACTTTTCTCCTTTTTAAAAAATAAAATTGTTCTTAATTGTAAATCAGTGTATATCAGTGATATGATCTGATCCTTATTAGTTTTTTAGTTAATTAATTAGGGTTTTTATAATTGTTATTTATTTATGACATGATACACATGACTTGTACAGTCAGTATTTTTAAAGATGGCAAATTGAGGATTCATTTCTGACACATAATATTAGAATATATTGTCTATTATTACCTGTTATGAAAGGAAATCTAACTGTATATTTTGAATTAGCTTTTATTTTCATATTTTCAGTTTTCACTTCAATTACAGTTTTAGTAATTTTATGTACTTTTGTCATTTTTATTGTTTTTAAAATATGTCTATTTACTTAAACGCTGCATCAGTTTAAGTTTTAATAAATTTAATATTATTTTCAACTTGATTTTTTTTTTTATTTCCAAAGGCAACATTTCTCCATTTAAGTTTTTCATCTGATATTTATATTTTATTTTAGCTGTATATTTGAATAAAAAAATATTTTGAATAGTTTTAGTTAATAACAACACTGCTCTTTTTTTGTTTTAATGCTGAACACAGCAGTCTTAGGCACTCAGCTGCTGCATGGATCTATTAGAGTAACTTTACTTTCCCTCATGAGTCAGATACTCCATTCACTCCAGCTCTGAGCATCAGATTACCCAGCAGCCCCATTAGCAGACACACATGAATGAAAGACCAATTCAGAGATCAGGTGGTCTGATTCAAGAATGAACAGGTCAGTGCAATTCAATAACCTGTTCAACCGGTTCACTGAAAAGAACCAGGGATGATTCATTCATATGTAGAAGGACTGCATGATTTCTGCCACTGCCCAGGTGGAAAAAAGCACACTTCCATAATGTACCTAAAGTGCTCTATTTCCGCACACTAAGTTTGTACTTAATATACTAAAAGTGATTCTTTAGTACTTCTTAAGATTATCTAAGTGTACTCAACTGTGCTATTTTGGGACACCATGAATATGAACTAAAATGTGCTTTTAACATACTATCTCTGTACTTAAAAATGTATTTAGTTACCACTTGTAGTACACTTGAACCCATCTTTCATACACTCAAGTGGTAACTAAATACATTTTTTAAATACAGAGATAGTATATTAAAAGCACATTTGTGACTCTGGAGCACAAAAGCAGTCTTCAGTAGCACAGGTATATTTGTAGCAATAGCCAACAATACATTGTATGGGTCAAAATTATCCATTTCTCTTTTAT
>JAFVLL020032611.1:0-17945 GCA_021397915.2 Tor tambroides | reverse complement strand
GTCAGTTTCTGAGGGAACATGTGCACGATGAGGGCGTGAAGCGTCTCCATGCTGGTCAGCTCATGAGTGATGTGCACCCGCCGCGTCTCGTCACCAAACTGCAAAAACAGCACCGCTAGAAGGACAAAGAATTGATTTAGCTGATATTTGATATGCAATACAACAGTAAAATGGTAAAAAAGTGAAGTGATACAAACAGTCAAACATTCTCTTGCAGCTATACAAAATATTGAACGCCACTTGTCCAATGAAATTAGTGAACCAGAACTAACTGTATATAACTGATTTTGTCAGACTCAGTCTGAATGGCTGCATAACTGCTAAGAGTGTAAAAACTCCCTTCCTGATTCACCCAGAACATTTATTGAAATTAAGCTGCAAAATTGACTCATGCAGGGAAATACATCTATATTTATGTAGATTCTTCACTTACACTGCATTCAAAGTACACATTTTTATCAGTTCTCAATGGGAATCAAACCCATGACACTGATGTTGCTAGCGCTTCAATCTACTGTTTGAGTTACATGAATGGATAAGATGTAGATGCATTTCAACTGTATGACAAATTTCTCTTTTTTTTTATAATAATTTTATTCAGCAAAGATGCATTAAATTGACCAAAAGTGACAGTATGAATATTTATAATTTTACAAAAGGCTTTTCTTTTTTTTTTTTTTAATAAATATTGTTCTTTTTAAATTCCAATTCGCCAAATAATCCTAAAATCAGTTTCCACAAAATATTAATCATCATCAGAAATCAGTTTCCAACATTCATAATAATAATAATAATTGTTTCTTGAGCAGCAAATCAGCATATTAGAATGATTTCTGAAGGATCGTGTGACACTGAAGACAGCAGATTTGCTGTTTTTATTATGCATAAATGACTTCTTACCAATCCTAATCTTTTAAATGGTAGAATTATGAATATAGAATAAATAGGTATTTACTTAATTATTAAGTATTTAATAGTATTTAATTAATAGTTGATATTTAACAGTAAGGTAAGCATTTATTTAGAATTAAATTTAGCAGACAAAATTTCTAGGTTTTAAACCATTCAGTTTGGTAAATGGCAGAGCAACTTATTGACATGCCAATACTGACATGCCAAAATCTAACTTCAGTATTTAGCATCATAGTCCTTCATGAGGATTGTAAACTACGCCCAATCAAAATAGAGGTTATTTAAATATACAGTAGAAGTCACGAGCAACAAAGCCAGGTCAGATAGAGAGTGCAAAATGGTCCAAATGAATTAAATGGTGCATGAAAGCAGAAATAAAATGCCACAAAAGTTTAAATGTGTCATACCTGGCGCTCTCAGTTTAGCCTGGCTGGGCGATCGTGCCAGCGGAAGACTCTGTCTGAGGATGTTGGAGCGACTGAAGCCCAGCGGCAGCTCGGCGTCGGCCATGCTTTCCAAACTCTCCGCTGACGCATAACACAGTCGCCCTCCTACCTGCTCGCCCAGCGAGTGCTGCTGCAGCCCCGCAGCGCCGCGTGGAGTCCGCGCCTGCAGGAGACAGACGGATCAGTCAGTGTGTGTGTGTGTGTGTGTGTGTGTGTGTATGCGTGTGTGAGGGATTGAGGGAGGGAACGCTCTCTAATTGCCCGTATTGCAGAAGTAGCAGTTTTGCAAGGGTAATGAAACCTCTATGATGGGAAGGCAAAAGAGCGCCTAGGGAAAATTAGGATATGTGTATGTGTGTGTGAGTGAGTGTTTCTCCAAAGTGGTGAAAGGAAACCCATGCAGGCTAAAACATTCTCAAATCATGCTGATAACATGATCATGTCAGCTCGACTGCTGCTGTCGCTGAAGCAAAAGAACACAAACTACGTAAGACATCCTCAAATTTAGGTCGATTTTTCAGTTTAGCTTTTCACTCAAACTGTTATTCTGCTGTTAACAATTTTGATGTCAGTAAGGTTTTTGAAAAGTCTCTTATGCTCATCAAGGATGCATTTATTTGATTACAAATATACTAAAAATGGTAGTATTGTGAAATATTTCATTTTAAGTTAATTGTTTTTTTATTTGATAGTTTAAAATGTGATGTATTCATGTGATTCAAAGCTGAATTTTCAGCATCATTACTCCAGACTTCAGTGTCGCATGATCCTTTAGAAATAATTCTAGCATGCTGATCTAGAAACATTTTATTATTACAAGTGTTGAAAACAATTATGGTGCTTCATGTTTTTTGTGGAAACTGATTAATTTTGTATTCTTTGATAAACAGAAAGTTTGAAAGAACAGCATTTATTTGAAATAGAAATCTTTTGTAACATTATAAATGTCATTTTTGATCAAATAAATGCATCCTTCCTGAATAAAAACATTCATTTAAATGTAAAAAATAAATAAATAAATAAATTGAACTGACCCCAAACTTTTGAACAGTAGTGCATGTACTGACAAAGCAAAATCTATTTAAAATATCCATTCAAAATATATTTTTAAAATATAAAACAATATATTTTCAATCACCATAATTAAAAATAGAACTAAAATTGAAATACATAATACAAAAAAGTTTGTATGATGTTCCAGAGGTTTCCTAAACAACAAACCAAAACGTCAAACTGTTTATCAGACAGAGAAAAACTCTCAGTGTTTACAGTTTTTCAAGAGGAAATTTTTCTACTCACATCAATATCTGCTTTCTTTAAATTTCAGTACAGCACATGTGGATGTCAGAGATGTGGCGGTGCGTAACAGAGAAAGTTTGCAGTCTTGAGAATCTTAACCTGACCACACTGTTCCTGCACCTCCGAATGGCTAATACGTTTTGACTGACATGCATTCTAGCCAATCAGAATGCATGAAGGCTTGACGGACAGGACAGATGTTTGCAGCTGTGCCCCTCCATGCCAAACTTCACGAGTGTTAACAGTCCTGGAATACCGTTCTAGTGAGAGATGTAATCAGGACTGTGCTGTAAGTTTCAAACATTTATTTACAAACCAAATAAAGTCAACGGTTTGGCAATACATTGTAGTTGGATGCAGAAATGTATTGAGAATCACAGCATCATTGTTTCTGGCATCTGTCTCTGTGGGCTACAGGTTAATGGCTCCAGAATTAGTGTGAATTAACCTCAGTTCAATTTAACAAATACATTAATTAGCATGACAGCATCAACACAACAGCGCTTATTGATTGAGAAGTGTAGCCGTGTGTTTATGTGGCCAGAGAGGGAGCTTTGCTATTGACTTAACAAGGGAGTAACTGTAAATTTTTGTGTAAAGTGTAAAGTTTTATTTTGATATCACTGAGATATGATTATATAGTTTTTATTAATATTTTGACTTGTTTATTCTGTATTTATTTTCATTTTAAAGTTTTAGTGATTTTGTTGTGTGGTTCTGTCATTTTTAGTAGTTTTTCTTTTTTAAAATGTCAGTATAGTTTTTATTCACTATATTTCAGTGTTAGTTATTTTAGTATCAACTTAAACTAAATGACAACAAAAAATGTTGTAGCTGAAATAATATATTTTAAGAATTTTTATATTTTATTTTATTTCAGATAAAGTCTATTTTATTTCAAACTACACTGTTTTTGTGTTTGTTTGTTTTTTAGTTATTATAATAACCCTGATACATACAATTCTGTGTTATTTTTTATTTATTTATTTTTTGGTCTATATATAATTTTTATTAATTTGTATTTCAGTTTTAGTTACTTTAGCATCAAGTTAAACTAAATACAATGAAAAATGTTGTAGCTGAAATAAAATATTTTAAGGCTTTTATTAAATGTATTTTATTTCAAACACTTTTGTTTCATGTTTTTTTCAGTTAATTATAATAACCCTGATACACACACACACAATTCAGTTTTTTATTAGCCCTTAGTTTTTTTTTGTTTGTTTGTTTTTTAATTAATTTGTATTTCAGTTTTAGTTATTTTACTACAGGTTAAATTGAGAAATGTTGTGAAGTGAAATGCAAAATGTTGCTTTGGCAATTTGCTGAAATAAAATATAAAAAACGTAAACTTGTTTTATTTTATTTTAGTGAACATTCATTTGATTTCAAGTAACAAAATTGATTTTAATTTCTTTTTTTGTGGTTTTAATTTTAGTTTTAGTTAACTATAATATCCCTGACACACATAAATCTGTTATTTTTATTAGTTTTTTCATTTCTATAAAGCTTTTATTTATTTTTATTTCAGTTTTAGTTTCACTTATTTTAGTGCATCAAGTTAAACTAAATGGAAATGAGAATACTGCCTTGGCAATAAGCTGAAATAAAATCATTTTAAGACTTTTTTAAAAAAAATTATTTCAGTCAAGTTTATTTCAAGTAACATTTTCAAATTAATTGTTATGGTTTTAATTTAACATTTAGTTAACTATAATAAACCTGACAGACACACACACAGTTCTGTCAAGGCAATAAAAAATGCATCTCATTAAAATGGACATGAAATGTCAATGTCATTGAGAGTATTTGAGAGTATGTGCTCCTGACAAAAATGAGATGGCTCTCCAGGTGCACAGTCATCTAGCGTCTCTTAACTCGTTATGACTGCCTGCATCTTCCATGAGTCTCCTCTTACTTGAGTGGTTTGTTGTCAGTGACAGGTCTGCGTGTGCGTCTGCAGCGACAGCTCCGTGTAGCGTCACTCGTACGGTTCAGTGAGAACACCTCACACCGCAAGCCTGGTGTCACACATCTGAGCTCCACACAGACAGTTACAGCTCTGGGGCGTCATACTGATCTGAGTTCGCACTGAGGTCCACGTCTCCACTCTTCCTGGAAACAGATTCACAGACAGCATCCAGTGGGAAGTCGAGGAACTCAGTCCTTGTAATATTGATCCAGCTGTCATACAGATGCAAAATTGTTCACCTCGGCCAAAGGCTGCTGATCGATTGATCGGGAGAGGAAAATGTTAATCCAGGACTGACATCTTGAGCAATGATATACAGCACTAGTAGAGACTTGATTTAATATAAAGATTTTTTTTTAAAGAAGTCTCTTATGCTCACCAAGGTTACATTTATTCGATAAAAATACAGTACAAACAGTGAAATATAATTACAATTGAAAAGAACAGTTTTCTATGTTACTATATATTTAAAAATGTCATTTCTTCCTGTGATGACAAAGCATCAAAACAACATTTATTTGAAACAGAAATTTTTCATAGATACCTTTACTGATTGATTTAATGCATTCTTGCCGAATAAAAGTATTACACGTCACATGCCTGAACTTCTTACATTTTTTTCTTGTGTACAACCTACAGACAACAAGACATGCACCAGTTTTATATTATATTAAATTTGAATTAAGGTTAGATTTTTTAATTTACATTTTAGTTAATGTTTTAAGTTTATGCAAGCTCCACAACAAAGCAATTCTTTATTTATTTAGCGTTATTTATTATTCACGGAGAGTGAAAGAAACAGAAAGACTGAAAAACTTTGTCACGCTCTACTTATCACCCATAAATGTTCACATACCATTCAGGATGCATTACATTTATGCAGACTGACTATTCAGACTTTTACATTGTTACAAGAATGTTTTATTTAAAATAAATGCTGTTCTTATTTCTATTCATCAAAAAATCCTGTAGTAGTATAATGGTTTCCACAAAAATAGTAAGGAGCGCTACTGTTTTCAACATTGATGATAAGTAGAAATGTTTCTTGAGCTGCAAATCAGCATATTAAAATGATTTCTGAAGGATCATGTGACACTGAAGACTGGAGTAATGATGCTGAAAATTCAGCTGTGCATCACAGGAATAAATTACATTTAATAATATATTCAAATAGAAAGCAGCTATTCTAAATTGTAATCATTTTTCATATTTTTACAAATTTTACTGTATTATTGATCAAATAAATGCAGCCTTAGTGAGAATAAGAGGCTTTTTAGAGCATAAGAGACATCTGTTATGTTAAAGCAACCCCGACTAACACTGGTTCCTTTGGAAAATATTTTATGGGATTTTTACCCTTAACAGGATTGGACACTTGAGGACAGGAAACAATTTACAGAAGAGGGATTCAGGGATCAACAATCTGTCGAGGCCCGACGACACTTAACTCTAGCACGCTTCAGGGCAGAACTGTCCCAGCTATAAATGCATTTTTAATCGCCCAGTATGAAGTGTCTAAACGGCAACTAATTATAAATTGCTGAATTTTTAAAATAATCTATTCATTATTGATATCCATTATTAATATTCAGACCTAATACACGCATGTGAGAAAATCCAACAGCGATGAAAGTACGTTTCTGTGCATTGGACGGTCCTCTTGTAGTCCAGCATGCCTCGAGCTCATCGGTACACCTGGGGCCAATTTAACCAAAGCGAGCCGTGCGTTTCCTCATGCCAGAAGCTGTCAAAGAGCTTCCAATCTAGGGTAACCAGGCGGCTTTTAGTTTCCTGTCTTTGGAAATGTCCTCGTTTTACAGCACGTTCATAACTATACATTGAAAAAACCCGAAGTTACCGATGCAAATGTGTACTGATTATTTTCATCAACAGAGGGCGCTGCGAGATTGGCGCCTCTAACGAAAAGGTTGCCAAGTCAGAGGTTTTCCCGCGCAACTGCGTTACTTTTACACCATTGCTGTGTTTGGTTTGTTTGTTTTTGGTCTACTGGTGAGGCTCACCCCCACCCAGAAACGCGTTTCTGATAGCCTGGAACGCGACTGAACTAGTTTTGAGTAGCATTTGGAGCAGTTTTGTTATGCAGACCTGGCAACCCTGGAGCGGAGCACTATTATCATCAATTATCAAAAGAGACACAGTTATCATTTCAAGCTTCAAGGTAATGACATAGTCACTAACTATTCATGTTAAATTAAAATAATACTGTTTGTTTGTAGCATATAATATGGGCCGAATACGGCGCTGGATTGTTTTGCGAACAATTTTAAATGTTCCCGAAAGTTCCTGTCAGTGAATAAATAAAAAGTAATAATGGACTAAACAGTTACACATTTACAGAAAGCGTATACTTTTTGCGCAAAAATAAGTCTAAAATGCAAGTAAGCGTAATTAGGGGTAGTAAACAACAAAGTAACATTTGAAAAGTTTGAAAAATGGTGTTACAACAAAAATATCAAATACAAAAATATTTCAATACAAAATGGTAAAATAAAAATGTTAAATACAGTTTTATTTATCATATGTTTTCATATTTACATTTTTAATGTGTTTTTGTAAAGTTATAATTTTGTTATAGTATGATACTGTTTTGATCTGTTTGCTCTTTGGTTATTATTTACATTATTTTATATTGTGACTTTTGGTGAATAGTATTAAAACTAGTAAGGGTCAGCAAACATCATAAAAATTATTAATTATAATAATATTAGGCATATATAATTTTATAATTCATAGACAATAACAACAAGTGAGATTTCAATGAATTTGACCACCGAACCCACAACAATTAAAAAACAAAAATGTACTTTCGTTATTTTAAAGTAGATACTAACAAGTGAGATTTCAATCATTTTGACCGAACTAGGAAATGTTCCTGGTTTTCGATTCAGAAATCTGATCACCTTATTCTCCATCTGAAAGATGCTTTTAATCCGAAGGTTTATACAGCATGCAAGGACAGAGCAGACCAGAAGAAAAGCTAAGGGCAGTTTTCATGCCCAAAAGGATCTCTGTAACACTTCAGATCGCAGGTTTGTCACATTCAGCTCTTCAGGGAGTTAAAGAAGACGATTAAGGTTGTGCACAGATTGACCAAATCAGCCTCAGGATGCTCCGTAGGGTTCTTCAACACCTGTCCTCTCTCTCTCCTGATCCTGAAAAGTATCTCAGCTCTGGAGGAGTTCCAGCATTGTCCCAATGCCAAAGATAGGTGTCCTGAGCACCCCTAGGGGATACAGTTGCTTTACTTCTCACATCTTAAAGACCTGCAGAAGTCCCTCGATGACTGTGATGTCGTAGGCTGCATTTACAATGGAGGTGAGTCACTGCACTGGAACCTTGTGTAGGAGTTTGTCTTGAAGATGGATTTCCAGGAAATGCATGGAGGCTATAAATAAATTATTCACCTTATAGTTTCCATAATAAATGCTCCTACGGAGCCGCTGAATTATCCCAGTATGCACCTGCAGAACGCATTGTGTGCACTGTAACATTAAGTGTTGCTCCCTGTGAGGCATTGTGCAAAAGCAGCGTTTCAACATTCATACAGCAGACCATTATCAGCTAATGTATTCATACATTTCATTCATTCAGTGCCATTTTGTTCCATGCATTGTTAGTTTGATTGCACCGTGTGGATGTATTGTGAGGCTTTGCATCTGACGTTTTCCTAGAGGATCATTAAAGCCACACAAACATGCAGAACACAGATAAACATGCATGTGTGTACATCTGGAGAGGGAGAGACGTCTTACCTTAAAACTCCAGTAATGTGGCTGCTAAAAGAATGAGAGAGAGAGACAGAAGGGAAAGAGTAATGAGTTATGCAGGTTTATATCTAGCACTGAAAAGTTTAGGGGCAGTAAGTTTGAAACTTTTATTCAGCAAGGATGCATTTAATTGGTCAAAAGTGACAGTGAAGACATTCATAATACTGCAAAAGATTTCTATTTCAAATAAATGCTGAACTTTCTATTCATAAAAGAAAACTGAAAAAAATGCGTCATGGCTTTCACAAAGCAGCAAACTGATTTCAACATTGATAATAAATGTTTCTTAAGCAGCGAATCAGAATGATATAGAATGAAAGATGTGAGACAGAAAAACATTTTAAATTGATAATATTAATATTGCATAATATTACTGTATTTACTATAATTTTGATCAATAACTGCAGCCTTTAAATATTAAATATTTAAAAATACTTTAAAAAAAAAAAATTATAACAACCCCAAAAATCTGAACAGAAGTTATCTCATCCATGAAAAAAAAGAATCAGGATAGAATAGAAAAATATGGATATACTTGAACTCTATTCGGTGATTGACAGGTGCTGTTAGCCAACAGAAAAGCATTCTAAGCATATCATTAACCACATTTTACAAAAATTAGGAACAGTTGATGATTTTGTCCAAAAACCAAAGGGCATTGGCTTAACACAGTGTTTTTGTATGAAGGAAGTTGATTTTCAGGCTTTCAAGGCACCACATCTCATTTTTTGATTTAGAAAACAATCATGAGATGTGGAACCAAGCAAATATTTGATGCTTTCAAACTTTTATTTATCTATAGAAATAAAACCATAAACCGAACATGACAATGTGCAAATATTTTTACTGTCTTAAATGCCATGTTCCATTCAACTAACCATCACACACACAGGATTGTGGGATATCATTGGCAATGACAGGAAGGACAAGTCTGTGCTTCTTAATAGACATCTTAATAGATTGGATGTTATGCAACCCCTGGATTCCTCCAGATACTCCCTGAGAAGGCATCATTTTTCTGGTTTCATACACAGCCCATGTAAAACATAAGTGCTTCTTTGAGTTCTCAAAACACTGCCCACAAATCATTTTTGCCCAGACATGCTCAGTTTTTCTAATTAAAACATGCCCTAAAATGCTGTCTAGGTTGTTAGCTCACTATGTACCAAGATACCATTTAGCTAATCGCTAAGACCAGCAGAAGCATGTGTGTCAGAGCATAACACAAAAGCCACTTTTTAATACACTAATTCACATGTCCGAACACACACAAGTACAGCAGCAGAATGGCTTTAGTTACAGTAAGAGTAGTTCAGTATGTGAGGAAGAACAGAAATGAGATGAAGACCCACCCTGACCTGCATGACAAGCAAACCCACCTGCCTCTCATCATATTTCTCTCTGCCTCTCATTGTTTATGCCTCTCTCACACAGGCATCGTTCTCACACACACACACACACACTCAGACACTGCGGCAGGCCACACCTGCTTCTATACTTGCATGTCATACAACCACCTACACTGTTGCTATGACGACACAGACATCTACAACATCACTACAATTTAGCATACATTAAAATCAACATCAAATCAAAATTGTCCCTATTTACTTTCGTAAAACATTGCTGATCTGTGCATAATTCATCTGTGCATGCTATTCTAGATTTTTTTTTTTTTTAAAATGTCAAAAAGCCTTAAAATATTAATAATAGGCATTATTATTATTAATTA
This sequence comes from Tor tambroides, assembly GCA_021397915.2. Classification (NCBI taxonomy): domain Eukaryota; kingdom Metazoa; phylum Chordata; class Actinopteri; order Cypriniformes; family Cyprinidae; genus Tor; species Tor tambroides. The sequence goes on along the minus strand of JAFVLL020032611.1, from coordinate 7,796 downwards.
TTTGTGCAACAAATAAAAATAGAATTGCATATTTAAATTCAACTTGGAAGTGTTTGGAACTGTTTAGGAACTATAACTGTATAGTAGATAATCAAAAAATAAAATAAAATAAAATAATGCATGGATGGCTGTTGATTGCAAAAAAAAAATGAATTGTTTCTTTTTAAAGTGTGTTAAAATACAGAAGTAAAATTGTACGCAAATGTGACCTCTTCCACTTTACTTTAAAACACATTCCTGATTTTATTGTGAACAATTTATCAGTGCATGCTATTCTAGATGGGAAAAAAATGTCAAAAAAGCTTAAAAACAATAACAACAATTATTAAATTAAATTAAATTAAATTATTTATAAAACAAAATAAATAGTTACATCTTTACATTCAACGTGAAACCAATTGGAACTGTTTATAAACTATTGCTATAGTTAATACAATAAAAAAATAATAAAATTAAATTAAATAAAATAAAATTAAATTAAAAATAAAATAAAATAATAAAATAAAATGGATGGATAGATGTTGCTTGCAAAAAATCCCGTTGAATATTCTTTTTCATTCTGTCAAAATACAGAAGTAAAATGGTACAGTATGTGAATGCTCATGCTTTCAAGTTGAGAGCAATCATATATTAAGTCTCACCATAATACATGTTGTTCACACACACACACACACACACACACACACACACACACACACACACACAAAGACACAGACAGTATTCGCACCTGATTACATCCTCAATCATACCATCAAGCTGTCAGTCTCTCTCTCTCTCTCTGTTCACTGTGGATTTCTCATGTCCTCACAGACTGATGAAGGTATGATACCATCACTAATTAATTAGCTCCATTGTCGGCCGACTTTCTCTTTCTAGTTCTTCTCTCCTCATCTGCTGTTTGGACTGTAATAACTTCCTTAGTTCGCCTCTCTCTCTGTATCCTGAAGCTAACAGCCGACATGAAATCACAATGGACCCTATTTACTTCAACACACACTCCTGGTCTCATTGTACACATCACCATTCAGTGCACGTTTTCCAACAGAAAACTCATCATAATTGCCTGTTAAACAAGTGATGGTTAAATGACATTTAACTAACTACTATTTTGTTTTATTTTACCATTGTAGGTAATGCAGCCTTTCTGAAATCTTGCCAATATTAATACAGTAATTCAACACCTGTTAACATTAAATGTAAAAAGAAATAAAACCGAATAACAACAGATATTAAGATCATTACCATTGGGATACATGGAGATGCTCTGGAGGGTGAACTTGACCTTCAGCCTCCACGTCCCAGTCAAAAATCCTGAAAAGTGTGGTTTTTGAGGAGAACAAACCCCCACAATCCACTGCAAACTCACATTCTGATTCATAAAGCTCACATTGCAAGATCCAATCAGCTCCTGAAGAATAAATCCAAGTCCCTCCCTACATTTTCTCCCGTTTCATGCACAAATACGTCACTTTATGGAAGTGAAACGCGAACGTCTCTGTCCTTCAGCGCTCTTCCTCTCTCTGGGTCTCAGTCCCCTGTATGCCAGCTAGCTATGTGATATCATTGATTTCCCTACATGAGCTCGGTTACCATGGTAACGGTAGACTCCCCTCTCTCTTTCTCATTCCAGTGGTGTTTGGAGATGACGGATGCAGCCAGACGGGCAAATACACACAGCAAATACAAGGAGGGATGGAGCGATTCCAAGAGGAAAAAGAAAGAGGGGATTGATCATGAGAGAGAGAGGGATGGCTGAAAGAAAAGAGCAAATGACTATATGGATTTTCACATAGCTGCGAATATAAGGTACAGTTGTACGTTTTCTAGTGAGAATTTCAGTTGCGCAGTCAGAATGTTAGACTGTTGTGGGTGGTTGCCAAGGTGTTGCTAGGCAGTTTTTTAATGTATTTTAGAATGTTGCTATGTGGCAGTGTTGTTAATGTTTAACTAAACCTGAAGGTGTGGAAAGTCAGAATTGTGAGTTTATATCTCACAATTCTGACTTTTTTCTCATTCTCTATAAAGTTAGAATTGTGAGACATAAACTCGCAGTTCTGAGAAATAAAGACTTTATTTCTTGCAGTTGTGAGTTTATATCACACAATTCTGAAAAAAAAGTCAGAATTGTGAGTTTATATATATATATATATATATGAACTCGCAATTCCGAGACATAAACCCGCAATTCCGAGAAATAAAGTCACTTTATTTCTCGCAATTGTGAGTTTATATCTCACAATTCTGACTTTTTTCTCATTCTCTATAAAGTTGGAATTGCGAGTTCCGAGAAATAAACTTGCAATTCTGAGAAATAAAGTCATTTCATTTCTCGCAATTGGGAGTTTATATCACGCAATTCTGAGAAAAAAAAAGTCAGAATTGTGAGTTTATATCTCGCAATTCTGGCTTTATAGCTTGCAATTGTGAGTTTCTGACAATTCTGAGAAAAAAAGTCAGAATTATGAGATAAAAAGTTGCAATAAATTTTTTATTTATTTATTTTTTTAATTCAGTGGAAGAAACGGGCTTCCATAGTGACTGAAATAAAGCTGAACCAGTGTATAAATACACTGTTGGCAACTAAATGAAATAATCACTAACAAAAACTGAAATGAAAAAATTTAAAACTATATCAAACTATGTTTTTAAAAATAAAAATGTCAAAAGCATATAAAAGTATTAAAAATTAAACAAAAACTGAAAATATAAAATTAAAAGCTAATTAAAAAATATGAATATAAATTAAAATAGTATATAAATTGCTATGTGCTTGCTTATTAGTCCAGGTCAAAAGAATGAAATTAACAACTCCAAAAATTAATATATATATATATATATACACTTTAAAAATTATTTTTCACATTGTTAACAAAAACAAAGATTATTGGAGTATATTTTACAATTTTGTTTTTTCCAGTCCTATGTCACGGCAATTCGTACATATTTTACGAGTTGCCAATTTGTATGAATTTGTACGAATGACCTACACCTAACCCCGCCCCTAAAGCTACCCATCACTGGGGTTTAGACAAATCGTACTAAATCGTACGAGTGAGGTCGTCCGAATTCGTACAAATTAGCCACCTCGTAAAATACGTACGAATTGCCGTGAGATAGAGTTGGTTTTTCTACTTCAGAATTGAGTGTTTAATTCAATGTATTACCATGTAACTTGCCTTTTTTTGTACTTAATTGTGAAATTTACTAGCAATTTATTTTCTGAATGAAGATTGTTTCTACACCGTTTTTTTCTCAGTGAATATATATATATTTATACACACACTGTTCCAATTCAGTATGAGCAATAACAGTAGTGATGGTTGACTTATCAAGAACCACTACAAGAGAAGAATGACTGCAAAGAGGAGGATGATGAAAGAGATAATTAGAGGTGGGAGGAAGTATGACAGACAGAAGAGGAGATATGAACACAAAAAAAAATGAGAACAAAAACCATGACAAGCGGAAAAACACTCATCAAAGGCCTTTTCAATATTTAAACATCATAATGTTAGAACGTAAATATAGAACAGCATTTTTAGAATATTCATTCTAAGTGAGCTGGGTGGAATCGGGACAAAATGGGCCCTGATTTGAACCTGCATCTACCATATGATCAACAAATACACACAGACAGTTAAGCGTGTGTTACCTGCTGCCGCGCACAGTTGGTGTTGACCAGCGTGGCAGCGTGCTGCGGAGGGTATTTGTTTCTCTGATGCTCCATGTCGCCGCTCTTGTGGAGCTTAGCAAAGGCCTCCATTTCGGGGTTGGAGAGGCGGCGCGTGTTGCTGCCCAGAGTGTGATAGCGGCGCTGATATTCGGCATCGTCCCCACGCAACATCACAAGCACTTTATCTCGCCAGTTTTTCTTCTACTTCTCCCTCTCTCCTTCTCTCTCACAAACCTGTGGAGAGGAAAAAGTAAAGCAAAAGGTCAAGAGCTGGATATCTGGTATGTTGGATGGAGCAGTTCGATATATACATACTAAACAGTTTGTGAGATTAGGATTAGAGCTTCCCGAATCAATGTATTGTAAAATATGACCAAAGTGAGTGGATGGTATGTTATTTTTGGTGTATTTTGTATTAGTGAATGTTTTTATGTTAATATTACTCACAACCCCTTGTGCTACAAATGAGGACTAGTTTCTCTGATGTGTTTCCAAGACGAATTATGATGATGTTGTAGTATGTCCTAGATTCGGTGTACTGGCTTACTGTATACTTCGTGCATGCTTTACTATCTCACACACACACTTTTCTTAACGCATGCTTTGCAGAAGTATACAAACTTGGATTCAGAAATGTGTTATCATTGTTAATGAACACTAAACTATTAAAAATAATTTTCATTAATTGCAATAAAGCTGAAATAAAATGTAAAAAAAAATAAAATAAAATGAAGCAATAATTAAATTAAATTAAAAATTAAATTAAATATTAGATTTAAAAAAAATTAGTATAGAAACAAAGCAACAAAATTATTTATAATAATAGTAATAAATAAATAAATAATTTAATGAAGTAATTAATTAATTAATAATTTTACCACCACAGGACTACATAAATGTACTACCAAAAAAAAAAAAAAAAAGAGTCAATTAACTGAAAAAAGTGGTGAACACTATTTTATAAAAATAAATAAATAAATAAATAAATAAAATGGCTTGGCAACTACCTGAAATAAAATAAGTTTAAACTGAAGTACTAAAAATAAATATATTAATTAATTAATTAATTATTTTAAAATTAAAATAAAATTGAAAGCCAATTTAAAATATTAATAAATACTAGTATTATATACAAACATTTACAGGTAAAATCAACATGCCAGCATGTTGCTAGGGTGTTGCTAAGGTTCTGTAAGGTTCTGAGTGTTTTTAGAATATTGCTGTGTTGTTGCCAGGTAACCAAAGAAAGTCCACCCCCAAGAAGAATCAAAAGGTTCCATCTTTAAAATTTCAAATATTATAATTCCTATACAGTTCATGTCCATTCGTGTTGTAACAGCATGAGTTTGTGCAAATCACTAACCTGAGGAACGAGCAATAATAATATTCCTTCCATTAGTGAATACCATTAATTATAGCTAAAATGTCTGAAAAAAAAACTGATCCAGTAATTTATGAAGCAACCATATAAAGTGACAGTGAAGATGTGACATTCACATACAGGTAAACCCTGATGTCTTTACACAGCAGTGTACGATACAGTCATATCTCTCAAACCCAACGGGAGGGAAAAGTGACATGTTAAAGGAGGGAAGAGGAAATCAGGGATGTAGATAAGACAGCGAGATGGTGGGACGGAAATTGTCTGATGATGTGACAAAGGTTGAGCATGATAAAACAGGCAGGCTGTTGTACCGATGCCTGGCAACCGCGTGCTGATCGAAGAATTATAATTTGAGTGTGTTTTGCTGGAGGATATATAGCACAGTGAGCTCTAGCACATGTCAGCCAACACTAATGCTGTCTGACCTGTCAAACTGAGAAACACACAGCCTACAGCCTCTGGACTCGCTCACAATACCTCTGTTAAACTGAGAACGACGTCATGCTCACAGAAACTCATTATACAACCAAAGAAAAATGCATTTTGCTCATTTCTGCATTGCATAGAGCAACGAAATTACTTCTAATTATAATAATTATTATTATTGTTGTTATTATTATTAATAATAATAATTTATTATTTATAATTAATCATTTTAACACCACGGGACTATGTGAAATATATATAACTGAAAAAAGTGGCAAACTATTAAAAAAATAAAATATATATAAATAAACTGCTAATTTAATACAAATAAATAACTAACTAAATAAAAAATAAATAAATAAAAAACAAATACAAACAACTAAAAAATGAAGTAAATAAAAATGTAAATTAAAAAAGTGGTGAACATATTAAACATAACAAATATATAAACTAATTAAATAACTAAAACAAAAATACTAAAAATACTTAAATAACTAAAAGAAATAATAAATCAACTAAATAAATAAAAACATAAACAACTAAATAAAAATAAAGAAAATAAAACTAATTTTATTCAAACTAATACTTAATAAATAAAACTAAATAAATATTAAAATAAAGCTAAATAAATACAAATAAATAAATACAATTTTAAAAATTAGCTAAAAACTGAATAAATCAAATTTAGTTATTTTCAGGAGCATACACATATAAAATGAAATGAAAAAATAAATAAGTCTGGTCACGTGACTTTACAATAATGTGTTGCATCCCTCACTAAAGACATTCTAGCATGTTGAATGTAAAAATAAGCTGGAGAAAAACTCTAAAGAAAACTGGCGACAAAACAACTCAAAAGAAAGATGTTTTTTCATAGGTGTTGTGGAGACTCAACACCCACCGAGGAGCCCAAAATAGAGGCCCAAACTAATAAAGACACCCAAAACAACAAAACCCACAGAAGAGATGGGAGATCAAAGGAGAAAACATTACATTAGCATACCGCTGGGAGGAAATATAAATGGAGAAAGCGTTTCAGAGGGTGAGAGGAATGGATTAATCCACAGATAGTCACAGAGTCCATCAAATGCTTTAAACCTCCTCTACAGCAGAGCAGCTGTAATTAATGAGATGGACAAGTGGGCGGAGACTAGAGCAATCAACCAATGAGAGAGTGATCAGGTTCCTTACAGCATGAATATTACAGATCAGCATTACCACAAGTTCTTAAAATAAATTTTCAGGTACATTTACATTAAAAAGCACAATAAAAGTAGTCCATACAACTTGTGCACTATATTTCAAGTCTTCTAAAGAGATAAGATGCCTAATAAATAACATCATGAAGCAGAAAGCTTAAGTAGAAAAGTTAGCATCTCATTATATATGGCCTGATGCTGAGAGCACTATGATTGAACTTTCTAGGGACACAAGTCATGTCTGTCAGTGTGTAAACAGTCTTCCCAGCTGGGCTAACACACTTTTTTCCCACCAGAAGGCAAGGACAGTGACAAGCAATGTGAGGTGAGCACACAAATACAACCAGACACAGCTCTACTTAACATTTAATGCTAATTACAGATCATTTATTCATAACACTAGTGGCTTGGAAGAAACCAACAACTGGGATGGAGTCAAGTAAACAATACAGAAGGCACTTACTCAGTATTAGGCAGTAAATTCTGTAAAAAATTCTGAAACGTATTATAATACGCAAGTACAATCAGAGCTTAATTCTAGGTCAAATAAACTAGTTTTTTGTTCCTCTTGAAGAAAATGTGGTCCTTGCCTCTGGAAACCTCAAACCCTTAATGCCGGGGGTTGCTGTAAAATGCAAAAAACGTGTTTTTCTTGTGTTTTTCTACAGTATGTGAAAGTGCTGTGTGTCTTATGTCTTTTGTAGCGCCCCGCGCATGACACTGCGCTAAAAACATAATGCGTTAAGTTAAAAGTTCAACTTTTACATTTTCATTCCACTGTCTTGCGTCTCGTGTTTTTAAACACAAAATTTTAATACAGCGCTCAATTTAAAATAAGTTCAACTTAAAAAAACTTTTCTTGAAACCTTGTGCTTTTAAGCGTTTTTTGCCAGATTTTTTTCCCCATTCCACTTGTGTTTTTCAGCGCAGTAACTTAGTCATATCTGCAGTAAATTATAATATCTAAGTACAATCATAACTATTTGTTTAAAAACAAACAATGCATTGGGTTAAAGTTAAGTTCTACTTGCAATGAACTACATTTTTGCATTGTTTTGAAGAAAATGTGCATGATTTGAAATATTCCTATAGTTCAAAGAGTATAGGCCCTATA
>JAFVLL020032610.1:6557-24219 GCA_021397915.2 Tor tambroides | reverse complement strand
CGGCAGTGGCAGGTATCGTACCGAATTTTTTTTTTTTTTTTTTTTTTTCGTTAGAATATTCCTTAGTGAAAAATAAATATAGTAAAATTTATTTGAAATATGTATTTTGTGCCAAGTATACTATAAATGCATTTACATATCTATGTACTAAAAAAACACTTTTGCTATATTAAAGTGGTATACTTAAAGTCTGATAAATTGGAAGAAATAATTTTATACTTAATGCACTTTAATTGTGCAGAAGTAGTGCTGAAGTCCAACTAAAGATATACTTAAGTATATTTGATTGTACTAAAGTGTAGCTAACTATTGCAAGTATACTTCAGGTACACTTTGAATATATTGCGTTTAAAAACCGATATTATTCGAAGATCATACAGTCCTCATCAATAGTGACGTTAAAACATGTTTCAGGCTTAATATTAAGAAATGTGCATTGTGAACAAGTAGTACTCTAGGTAAAGTTTAATTATTATTTTTATATCAGTTAGTCTTGAGCGATATGTCAGTAATGTTAATATATTTGAACTATACTATATGAAATAAATGTATTTTAATAATGTTACTTTTTATACTAGGGTTCTTTTCATTTTTTCTGGATTTTGTTAAAATTGTACTAATCAAAAACTATATTTAGTCATCTGAAGTCAGAACTTGCTTTATAAATGCTTTTTTTCAACTCCGTTTTAATATTTCTGGATTTTTTAATGGATTGTTTATCATTTAATACAATTTCAGAATAAAAAACATTGTTAATCAAGTAAATGCAGCTTTAATAATCAAATTAATCTTAAAATTTTTTATTAAATTAAATTTTAACAGTTTACTTTTTTTTTTTTTTTAATTTTTTTTTTTTACCAAATTAAGTACTGCAAAACAGAGATTTACTGTTCAAATTAAAACATGCTTGTGTTTGTATAGTTGACACTGGCTACATATATCTTTTTGCAATTTAATATTCACATACACTACTCCATATAACCATTTGATGAAGTCTATACAGCCCTGGTTATGATTTATCAAAATTTTGCCAAATTCTGTGACTTTTTGTGTTATTTTGTAAATTCAGTTTGAATGACTGGATTCTGCAGTACCTTCTGTGTTTTCCGCATTGTGTTTACAATCATGGCAATTTCAAGTGTTAAATACACATAAAATGTAAATACTTATGGTTATGCTTTATTTCAATAGTCTGCTATAGACTTTTTGTACTAACTATGAGAAACTTGGTGTTAGAAGACATTAAGCAGACTCTTTACCAATACTCAAATCACAGCTAGTTGACATGGAGTTCTAATGGATATCTCTCTAAATATCACTAGGTTTGTTTATTGCTGTTATTTCTTTTGTCCGCTGAGAGTGGGTGTTTTTGGTTCATGGGTTTTTGTCAGAATCGAGCTCTTCTCTTGTTTTCTGGCAGCAGTGATTCGAACAGCAGCTCCAGTGAAGGATCGCGAGCGCGCTCAGTGCAGTCGACGGCGACTCACGCTCCTGCGGCTCCTCCTTCGCTCGCGCTGGACTCTGACGAGCCGCGGAGGAGCTTCGGCATCAGAGTCCAGAACCTGCCGACGCGATCCACAGGTGACCACTTACTGCTCGCATCAGCTGTGCTTTCCCACATTATTATTACATTATTATTGATGTTTTGTTCATAGTTTGCTCTTTTGTTGTTGGTGATGGGAAGCATGTTTACGGTTTGATTTCTGAAGAATTATGATGGTGAGCCTCTTAGAAATTGGTGGAAATGTAGACAAACTTGTTCCCTTCGAGTCCAAATGATTTAGAGTCTCCTTGCATACAGATATTTGGAAAAACCGAAAAATGTAGACATGTAGGTTGTTTGGTGGCCTTGAAGGGTTAGTTCAGCCCAAACTGAAAATTCTGTCATCTCATGTTGTTCCAAACCCATAATAAGTTCACTCATTTTCAGAACACAAATGAAGGTTTTTTTTTTTTGGTTTTTTTTAATCAAATCTGAGAGATTTCTGTCCCTCCATTGAAAGTCACCCAAAACTGATGCTTCAAAATTTTGTAAAGATACTAAAAAAAATCTATGTGAATGGAGTGGTCTTTTGAAGAGACACCATTGTTTTGTGTATAAGGATTTAATTTAAGCCTTTATTCACATGTAAAGGTTGCGGAAGCTCAAGCATGCTTGTTTAACACTCCAGAATGTGAGGTTCACGTGCATCGAGCAAGTACGGATGAGCTTCTGTTTCTATGTGAAGAAAAGCCTAAATCAATCTGTTCACCATATAAAGAGATCTTTCTTTAGAAGACTTGGATTAAACCGCTCCATTCAGATTTATTGTTTGATCTCTTTATGAATGATTTGAAGTGTCAGAGTTTTGAGCAAACAGACTTTCATTGGAGGGATGGAAGAATATCTCAGATTTCTTTGAAAATATCTTCATTTTTGTTCCAAAGATGAAGTTTCTTATGGGTTTTGGAACGATATGAGGGTGTGTAAATAGCTATGTTTCCATCCACCTATTTTTATGCACATTTTGGGATATTGCATAAAAAAAAAAGCTGTATAGAAATGCTGAGATGCGCATAAATTCTAAAAATATGCACAAAAAACTTATGCGCTCAAATAAGTTGGATAAAAAAAATTTATCCAGTAAGAAAACGTGCATAAACTACGATGGAAACACTTTTACCAAATAAATTCCTTAGTGCTCATCAAAAAAATAAAACGTGACTTTGCGATGGGACAGTATACCTGGACCGACCAGTGGACGGATCTGATTGCACAGCATCTGAAATGCTAGTTTTGTCATTCTAAAATGTGAATGAAATTTTCAGGAAGCATTCAGCGAGCAAAGTCTCGACAAAGTGTTTCGTTATAATTAACTCCCAGAACTTCGTTCTCAAACAGCAGGCTCTGAAAATAAGATAACATGATCGCATTTTGTCTGCACGCTCTGAAGCTCGTAATTTATTATATACAAAATTATTATACAGTGCCTTCTCCTACTGCAGTAAATTTATTTTTTCTTTGTGACATTTAGCGCAAGTTAATCGGGAAGCGACGCTTTCGATCTCTTCAACTCACTGGATGGAAACGGTGCTTAATTCGCAAATGTTTTATGTGATATTCCAATTTTGCGTATAAGTTTAATTCGTAACTTTGGATGGAAACAGCTAATGATGACACAATTTTCATTTTGGGCTGAACTAACCCTTTAAGGCCACCAAACTGGTGGCCTTAAATGACTCTGAATCATTTGGACTCGAAGGGAACAACTTTGTCTACATTTCCACCAATTTCTATGAGGCTGGCCATCATAATTCTTCAGATATCAAACTGTAAACATGCTTCCCACGACCTCAGATTTAGGTCACCAGCAACAACCAAGCAAAGTAAATAAAGACAGAAAGTTAATTCTGGGCTGAACTAACCCTTTAATTTCATTCATGAGCAAACCAGGGATACTGATATTTTATTTTTCATCTCCAAACATGATATTTGATTGTATTTCTGACAAGTCCAAGTCCCTTTGATGATCATAATGTTTTAATCAAGTCAAGTCACCATTATTTATATAGCGCTTTTTACAATTCAAATTGTCAAAGCAGCTTTACAGTATTAAACAGGGCAATAGTGTGTCCAAATTTATAAGAAAATATAATCTGAAATGTACCAATTACCAATATTAACCCTATTGGAATGAATAAATTAAAAAATTCCTTTTAAAATTCAAGATTGCTCATAAACATACCAAATTTTTAAAACCTGCATAGTCCTCTCTAACAAAACACCACCAAAATAACATAACTTGAAAAAAATCATTTTACTTGCATAAACTTTTTAACTTTCATATGAAAAAATGTATCAGTTTTTCATGCTGCACATTGATGTTCATCAACAAAATTCAGACCCGTGTGTGAAACATGGGGAAAAGACTAGATATATTTTACAAAAGTTGTGTGAGAGTAATATAACTTTATAAACAATCTTACAAAAAGTATTTCTGATATCCGGTTAAAATGACCTGACCACAAATCATGCCACATATTTGAAAAATATTTCTCTTTAAAAAAGTTTAATAAAAATCTAGTAACTTTCAGACGTGACTCTTTGAGTGCTGAAGTGTGCTTTTCTCTCCTCAGATACGAGTCTGAAAGACGGGCTCTTTCACGAGTTTAAGAAGTACGGTAAAGTGACGTCGGTGCAGATCCACGGCGCGTCGGAGGAGCGCTACGGCCTGGTGTTCTTCAGGCAGCAGGAGGACCAGGAGAAGGCCCTCAGCGTCTCCAAAGGAAAGCTCTTCTTCGGGATGATGATCGAGGTCACCGCCTGGAACGGCCCTGGTGGGTGTCTGCTGAAGATCGGTCTGTCGTAGGGCGGTGCAGTTCATCGAAATTCAGTTTCGATTTCAATTTCGGCTTCAAATGATTATGAAAATACAATACTCGAGAGAAAATGATCATTGCGTCCCATTCCACCCCCTTTTCCAGCGGTGCGCTCCTCCGTAACAGCACAGTTTCACATGCAAATCAGTAAAATCATGCAACGTGACTTTTATAAAATGAGACGTGCTTGATTTATTAAAGTTTATTTGATTTTGTTATTTTAAAAGCGCTAAAGAGAACTTGCTGTTCTGTGTAAGTTATGCGCTCAGAGACGGAACAGAACATGGACATATAAAGAGAACGTTTAGCTTAAACTGCGTGCCTAAACGGTCAAATACAAGCAAAAATATGTCAATGAGGCGCTTGGTGATTATTCATGTAAACCTTCGTCAGTTATGTCTTAAATGAACATAAACAGTTGAGAATGAAAATACGTGTAACAGTAAATTGGGTCCGTGCAGCTCTTAAAGCGACAAGCTATATTCCTTCTGCCATCTCTGTGCTTATTAATCAAACATAAAAAAATAAGAAAAAATCACTCACTGCTCTTGACTGAAGGACTTTTGTAGTTTTAATAAGAAACAAAGCATGTTTAACCCTTACAGTGAAGACTGTGCTGTTTTTTTACATTCAGTTAGCCTATTACATTTCTGTAGTAGGCTGTTAGAATACTTTAGACGTGCATAAAAGCATTCAGTTTTTTTTGTTTTGTTTAACTTAGGCCTATATAAGCTACCCTAGTATTCTGCTGTGGTATTGAGAATTGTGAAATTTTGCTGGTATCTAAAATGTAGATGTCATATTAACCTTATTTACAAAAAAAGTCTATTTCATATATATTGCTATTTTTAAATTAATCGCTTGTATAAAGGACCCACTCATAATCGTGTTAAATAATCGTGATTACAGTATTGACCAAAATAATTGTGATTATGATTTTTGCCAGTCGAGGAAAGTCTGTCGCGCTGTAGCGCTAGCTGTGCTTCGATGCTAAATCCCGGCGTGTTTGCCTCCTACAGAGACGGAGAGCGAGAATGAGTTTCGGCCCCTGGACGGACGCATCGACGAGTTTCACCCGAAGGCCACTCGAACGCTGTTCATCGGGAACCTGGAGAAGACCACCAACTATCAGCAGCTGCTCGACGTCTTCCAGCGCTTCGGGGAGATAGTGGTGAGTTAGCGGTTTACTGTCATCTGTACTAGTGATTATGAGCTGAAGACATTTCTGGACTGAAGTTTGAACCGTCGTTACGCATTTGGGTCCATTTACACCCAGAAGACAGATTTAAAAAAAAATAAAAAAATGCATAGCCTTTACTAATTTAGTAGTTTGTTTATTTATTTTTTTAATGTTTTAAAGAGAGAGAAATATTTTTCAAAAATGTGACGTGTTTTGTGTTTGGGCCGTTTTAACCAGGTTTCAGTTATATTAGTCTCAAACAAGTTTTGTAAAATATGTTTAGTCTTTTCCCCATATCTCACACAATTATGGGACTGAATTTTGTTGATGAACATCAATATGTGCATCTATTGATGAACCATTGCAACATGAAAAATTGATACATTTTTTCATCTGAAAGTTAAGGTTCATGCAAGTAACATGATTTTTTTAAGTAATTGTTATTTTGATGTTTTGTAGGAGATGACTGTAGGTTTTATAAGTTTGAGCAATCTTGAATTGTACATTCAAAGGAATTTAATTAAATCTATTCATTTCAATAGAGTTTTCAGATTATATTTTCTTATGAATTACAATAATATATTTGAAAAAGTTCTCATCAATAAAAAATATGATTTTAATTTAAAACTTAAGTTTTGACTGTTTAATAAAATAACGATTCTTTGGGTGTGAAAATAATTTACAGATTTTGAATGCTTTATGAGAGTTAAATTAGTCTTTGTAGTAATTAGCATTTCTGTTGCTGTTCTAGTACAAGTCTCCAGCTAATGTTTAATTCTTCATTTTTAAAAACACGTTGACGGCTAGTTTTGCCAGTGTCAGTGTTCAGTGTGATTTTGATTATACAGAACGAGAAACATGATTTCATGTCATATATTGTAGACAGATGTGCTTGCATACAGATCCGATCGAGCATTGTGTTCTTCACATCATAATGTCTGTCAGAAACACTTGAAATAGTTTGTTTATAGTCAGTATTTGCACAGACCAGCACTGACGAAGGCTTCAGGACACTGATTGCAGTTTGCTGCAGCCGTTATGTTGTTATAAAACACAATAAATCAGAATTAATCGCAATTACGGCTGCTGCAATGAATCATGAGAAGCACTCTGCAGTCGATGGATTCATGATTGATTTTTAAAAAAATGTTTTTCCTCAATGTCAAAGTTTCTCTTAGGCGATCTGATCTGTCATTTCCTGTGGGTTCTCATGACTTCTTTTATGGAATTCTAACACCGTTTTCCATCACTTACCAGGCTTTGAGTGAAAATGTATTGGTTTCTGTATTTCTAAAGCATGTGTTTGTCTTCATTGGTTTCAGGATATTGATATCAAGAGGGTGAACGGCGTTCCCCAGTACGCGTTCGTTCAGTACTCTGATATCGCGAGCGTTTGTAAAGCCATTAAGAAAATGGACGGAGAGTATCTGGGCACCAACAGACTGAAGGTGTTTATCACTTGCGTGTTCTCTCATAAAGCATGTTTATATTGTGTGCACATGACAGCAGCATTGTTTGTTCGGCTGAAATCAGTCTGGATGGTTTCTAATGTTTATTTCTGTCTGGATTACAGCTTGGCTTTGGGAAGAGCATGCCAACAGCGTGTGTGTGGTTAGACGGCCTGACCTCGAACATCACAGAGCAGTACCTCACGCGACACTTCTGTCGATACGGGCCAGTGGTCAAGGTACATATACAGGAGCTGTGGTCTCTGGAAGTGTTCTGGTCAGGGATGTGATTTTTCGGATTTCCGTATTTTCCGACCTCTGAGGGACGACCCATGTGATTTGCGTAGAGCCGAGTTTTTTTGGGGGGGGGGGCTGTTTTGTTACTGCATAATATTTGAAATCGCGCAAATGGCCTTAAGCTATTACCTAAATAAACTGCTAAAAAATTGTTTCCTAAAACATCACGGACCCACTGGTCCTGAGAGCGCTGCACGAGCGCCACCTGCAGGACAGTTCAAAGCGTTGAAATGATTCGAAGCGCCAAACGCGAGTAGAATCAGCGCTGAAGCCTGTTACTCGACCCGGTAACTTTCTATGAATGGCGGTGAGAATTTGAGATTGCTAGTGCTGTCATAAAACTCACAACGGTTGTGATGTAATTATATAATAGGCTGTAGTCTGACGCATTACATGTCTGCTGTTACAGTAACGTTACTGTTTTTAGTTTCGATTCACTGTTAATGCTAGCTGCGTTTGGTTTGAGCCGCTTTAATTTGCATTTGGGAATGCAACATTTGTCATTAGAAATGTTTATAAATCTGTTATTGTTTACAAAGAGAAGTTTCAGTTAGGGTTGTGCCGATAGACGATAGTATCGTGTATCGACGATAGTCAGAGATATCGACGATAGCAAATGTCTTTGTCGATAGTCAAGACGATATTAAGCTCATTCTCCTATAAATGTATAAAACAACTATTATTATTATTATTGTTAGGCGGCCTATTATTATTGGGCTATCAAATTGCCCTGCTATTTCACCTCAGTGCAGCACTTCACACACACGCACAAATGAGGGAGTATACTTTCAGCCGTACACGTCCACACACTTATGATGTCATTTTCGTCATCAAGAGGGCTTTGTGGACAGTCACACTTTGGCCCGAGTGCAGGCAATTTTTTGAGACCGCGTAAGTTTGTTATGGTCCTGCGATGTTGAGCCTGTCCTGTCCACTCTTCTGCGGCTGAGTATACTTTGAATGCTGAGCGCGAGACGGAACGGAACAGAACGCGGAAAGTGAAGAAGCCTTTAGGATTCTCCTCCTCCTTGGAAATGTTTTAAAAACAAACTCTAAAACTAAGCCCACATAAAAATTGAACTGCAGGGTGATAATCGTTATTTACAAATTAGGCTATGTCAGGAGTGCAAAAAGAGACGTCTTTTAGACATCTTCTTGAAAAGCTTCGAGCTATGAATGAACATGACGAAACTGCACCGGCAGCATTTCGTTTTCTTTACAGCACATTAACAAAACACATGGATGCTTATTCTTCATCATTATTATTATAAATATATGCAGTTAATAAGTTATCAGTCTAAAACTGGGTTCGTCATGGGGCGCGCGGTCCGGAGCGCTGTATGACTGATGTAGCCTGCCTATCCGTTTAATTTAACTTACCCAAAATAAGGAACTACCTGAAAATACTTTATCTTTAACATGTTCATGTCCAACACAAACTACTTTTGATTTTCACCTTGACTGATTTTTAGACTGATAATCTCCGCGCCGATACAACTTGTCACAGTAGGACGTAAGGGTCCTAATAGCGATGTAGCTGGTGACTGCTGTGTCCGAATATGAACTAGGTGTTTGGGTCATTTTTATATTTACCATGTTAGTTTTTCATATGTTTGAAAGTATTATTTCGGTTATTGTACTTCCAGGCTCTCTCTCACACGTACGCACGCGTGGTTTAAAATCACCAAATAGTTATGAACAGCCTATGCAATGATGCACTCTGGTGCATCGGCGATCTCACAGGTTTTGGCGACATGACGACATGAAAAAATGACCATACCGCCCAACACTAGTTTCAGTGTCACACAATCCTTCAGAAATCTCATTTCATTATGCTGGATTTAGTTGCTCAAGAAACATTTCTTAATATTATCAATGCTAAAACAGTTTTGCTGCTTAATATTTTTGTGGAAACAATGACGACTTTTTTTTTTTTTTTTTTTTTTTTTAAAAGAAGTCTCTTATGCTCACCAAGCCTGCATTTATTTGATACAAAGTACAGCAAAAACAGTAAAATTTTGAAATATTTTTACTATTTAAAATAGCTGTTTTCTATTTGAATATATTTTAAAATGTAATTTATTTCTGTGATTTCAAAGCTGAATTTCAGCATCATTACTCCAGTCACATGATCCTTCAGAAATCACTTGAATGTTTTTCAGGTTTCTTTGAATTGAAAGTTTAGAAGAACTGCATTTATATGAAATAGAAATCTTTTGTAACATGAGAAATGTTAATAATATTGATGATGATAATAATAATAATAATAATAATAATAATATAATAATAAAAGCTTTGATCACATGAATGAATTAAAGTTTACGATATATTACAACAGAAATCAGCTATTTCAAATTATACATTTTACAATATTACTGTTTTTACCGTAATTTTGATTTAATAAATGAGAATAAGAGACAACTTTCCAAAAAAATGAATCATTATGTATATATAGCTATTTGTGTGTTGATTCAGTTATATATTGTGTTTATTTCTTCTGTCCAGGTTGATTTTGCCAGTCAGGAGAGTCAAATGGCTTTCTATCGATCTATGCAGGCATCAGGGCAGGACATCCGTGATTTTTATGATATTCCGTCAGATAGGAGGCGAGTAAAAAAACATAGACACTGTAATTCCTGCTTTTAGTTTGCTTATCTTTAAGCAGTTGGTTATGTTGTACATTAAATATTGCCCAAATCTTGTTTCATTTTGTCAGGGACGAACGGAGAACTCCCTATCATGACTTTTCAGCGGAGCGGGCATATTATGAGAATGTAAGAACTCCTGGCATTTACACTGAAGACCCCCGTCGAGAGTACCCCGCCCGCAGTCGTGACCGCTACGCAGAGCTGGATCACTATCAAGGAGACCACTATGATCCCCGCTATCATGAGGACCCACGGGAATACAGAGACTATCGAGACCCTTTCGAGGACATCAGGAAATACAGCTACATCCAGCGGGAGCGTGAACGGGAGCGTGAGCGATTCGAGGCGGAGCGAGGCCGATGGAGCCCGTCTCATCAGCGGCGTCCCCTGACTCCCTCTGCCTCACCCTCGCCGTCGGATCGCGTGTCAAGAGACACCGAAAGACGCGTGTACAGACACTCGTCCGAAAGATCGGGAAGCTGCAGCTCGCTGTCTCCGCCTCCGGCTCCATTTGAGAAGTCTGAGAAATCGCCGGTAGATTATAAACCGGAAGGACTGGAGAGGGAAATGGAGCAGGCAGAGCGCGTAAATGTGGCGGAGAACAAGAAGCGTGGCAGACGCAAGGAGAAGGCTGACCGAGAGAAGGGAGAGAAAGCTAAGCAAAGGAGAGGAAAAGTTCAGTCTCCTCATTCTGAGGCGGATAGAGAGGCTGGTTTGGATTTGGGATCTGGGAAGGTTAAGGTTTCCGATGTGGAGAGTCAAGAACGACAGAAACATAAAGGAGACAAAGAGCCTTCCCCTACTGACCACGTAACTTTAAAGTCTCAAAAGGGAGAGCGACTTGATCAGTGTAAAAGCGAGTCGTTAGACAGGGAAGGCAAAGGAAAAGCAAAGAAGCATTTGAAATCTGACTCTGGTAGTGATGGTAAAGATTCCCTTTTAGATTCTGACAGACTCGCAGCGAGAAAGAGGCGGTTCGGCGATCCCGGCGGGAAAGCGATACGACAGAAGCGGGGGCGTCTTGAGGACGACCCTGGTTCTGGGATTAGCCAACCTGCTGACTTTGCTGCAAGCGCAGGATTTGCTAAAGAGACAGATATTGATGTAAAAGCAGAGAAAGAGGCTCAAAAAAGAGAACAATCTAAATCCAGGATTGGTTCTCATTATAGTCAAAGGGAAGAGCTGGATGGCACCATGAGAGGGACGTCAGTAAGGTCAGGTGAATTGCCTGAGGTGGATGTTTTGGACCCTAAATCTCACCCTGGCTCACCGAGCATATCTAGACAGTTTTCAACAGATGGAACTTCAGATAAGGACAATAAAGTTCGAGATGAATATCTAGAAAATATTGACCTTTCTCAGAGTTACCGCAAGCAGATGGAGCAAAACCGACGGTTAAAGCAGCAGCTGCAGCCGGCGGATAAACCGGGAAAGCCAGAAACTCCTCAAGGCGTGGATTCTGAAGATCTTGAGCATCGAAGCCTGGTGCATGAGGTCGGCAAGCCTCCGCAGGACGTAACGGATAATTCCCCTCCAAGTAAGACCAAGAAACAAGAGTCCTTTGAGATAGAAATGAGCGCTAAGAGAGAAAGGATTTACCGAACGGTCCGGCAAAAGAGTGAAGACCCGGAGTGGAATAACACAAGCTCTCCGAGGTTTCAGCATGCCCCTCAACAAAGAGAGGAAGAGTATGCAGACCCTCATGCTCAAATGACTGCGAGAGAAGTAAAAGAAGCATTGAAACCTGAGGATAATGCTCCGACAGATCAGGAGCTTGGCAGTAAACGGATACACGCCTCGCAGATGTCAAAGATGAGTACGTCTCTACAAGACGAGCAGCGAAGACGCTGGGAGAGTCGACTAAAGCAAGACTTGTTACCAGACTTTTCAAGAACTGCTGAGAAAAGGAGGCTCAATCGGAAATACTTGGATTATGGACTTTGGCCTGATTTGGAACCTGGTGAATTGCGTTCTGACTCTGAAGAGGATCGTGAAAATAAGCCCAACTCTCCTGTGCCATCAACATCAGTATCCTTCTCTGAAAGACATCGTCCAGACAGATTATCAGAGTCCAAGCTGACACCCTCTCTAGAGAGAAACAAATTCTGTTCTTTTGCCGACGATCAGACAATCACGCCAGATACTAAAGCTTTGTTAGAGCGTGCAAAGTCTTTGTCCTCATCAAGGGAAGACAACTGGTCTTTCCTCGATTATGATTCGCATTTCCCCAGTTTCAGAAGTAGAAAGGACACAGAGAAGGTGGAGTCCACACCACGACCAACTCCCTCATGGTACATGAAGAAGAAGAAAATTCGAAGCGAGTCTGATGACAAAATTGATGACAGAAAAGAAGATCCAAAGCCAGAAGAACAGGAGAGGCGAGAGTTGTTTGCATCACGTTTTTTGCACAGTTCTATTTTTGAGCAGGATTCAAGGCGTCTCCAGCATCTGGAAAGAAAGCATGAGGACCCTGAGCATGGTATTGGATCTCTGTACTCTCAGCAAAGCCCAGCAGAAGGGCAGCCTGACCCAGAACCAGTTGTGCTTTTCCATAGCCGCTTTTTGGAACTAACAAGGTTGCAGCAACAGAAGAATAAAGAACAATGCCATCAAGATTCCAAGCAAGAAGAAAGCATAGATGCAACCGGAGTGAGTAAAACACCGGAGGAAGAACAAGCCCCACCACAGCAGCAAAATGCTACTGAACTTAGTATCCAACTATCTGAGATCAAATCAGTTAGTCCTATTCAGGTCCCTCAGACCAGTCCTGTCCAAGCTCCTCAAATATCACCCCCTGATTTAGCAGCCAAAGAATCCTTGCCAACAGTGGAAGCAGAAGCTGTTGATACTCCTACCTGTAATTTGCTTGATTCTTCTATGAAGGAGGAAGATAAAGAGCTTGAACTGCCCGCAGCTCAGCCATTACAGCCTTTGCTTGAGCAACCCTCAGAACCCAATTCCTCAGAATGCCAGGAGTCGAAGATCCCATTAGAGGAGATTGCATTGAAGGCTGATGACTCTGAAAGTGCTCAAGACACCAATAAAGTAGTTGCAGAACAGCTTCCAAGCAATGAATCACCAACCAATAATGCACAGCCAGAGGCTGAGCCTCCAGTGAAGATTCCTGAATCACCAAGTCCCCTCCCAAATATCCCTGCTGAGCAACATGAAAAAGAACCTGAGCCACCTGTTGCACCTGAGGCTGAATCTAATAATGCAGACGATCAGAAATGTGCTGATAATTATCCAGTTGAAGAAGCTGTGTCACCCCCTCCAAAGTCAAGAAATAAAAGAGGCAAAACCTCGCCTACCACACCAGTAACCACAACTCTGCCTGCTACCCCAGACAAGCAAAGCACCCGCAAAAGTGAGCGTATTGACAAAGAAAAGCTCAAACATTCATCTTCTCCAAGAGGAGAGGTGTCCAAGAGAACACCTGATTCAAAGTCATCAAGTAAATCACCTGTGCACAGCATAGAAATGGAACAAGGTACAGAGCAAAATTCACAGTCGGGAAGGGCAAGACGTAGAAATGTTCGTTCAGTCTATGCTACACCGATTGAAGATGAAACTGCTCTGCAACCCGGAAAAGATGCTGAATCACCTCGTGCTGCACGGAAGCGTGGTGTAGACAGAGATGTAGGTTCTGATGTAGAAGCTGTTGCTGCACCATCAGCCGCAAGACGGGGACGCCCCCCTAAGAATCGACGCCAAACGGAGGATTTACCAGCGGGCAAAGTTGAACGCTCAAAATCAACTGAGTCTAAGGAATTGGATGGCAGAGAGATGAGCAGTGAGGGGGTTCCCAAAGTGGGTAAAGCCAAATTTTCACCCCACATGCAAAAAGGAGGCAGTCCAGGAAATGCATCAGCATCTGGAATTGGAAAGAAAGGAGACAAAATGGAGAAAATATCAGAAAGCCCCAAACTCATTACTGAAGAAAACCCTCCCGTTCTTAAAAACCTTAGAATCCGTCTTGATGTGACAGAAGTAAAGGCAATACTTCAGACTAGTGAAGAAGAACCTGGAACTGATGAGTCTCCCAAAAATAGCTCACTTGGCGTGTCCTCAAAGGATGAGGCACTAGAAGCTAAATGTGAAAATGATGCTGTGGATGATGTTAATAGTGAAAGGGAGAGTTTGCCTGCTGCAACAAAAGCCATAGAGCCACATGTAGCTTCGCTGGCTCGAGAGTTGGAGCTTGAGCAAGCTGTTGAGAACATTGCCAAGCTCACAGAAGATGCTGCTTCTCTTCAATTTAAGAGCAACCTGACAAAGGCACAACGTCCGATAGCTGAAGAACCAGAGCGTGACTCTGAAGAAGAAAAGCCTGCAAATCCGTCTAGTGAAACAGAGCTTGCTGCTGCTATAGATTCCATTACATCAGAGGACGCATCTTGCAGCTTGCCACAAGAACAAATCGTGAGCTCTGTTGTAGAATCCAATACTGATGTGCAGACTCTAGGGCCCAGTTCAAAAGTATCTGAAACCTGTGTTAGCACAGCAGTTGTTCAGGAGGAGACCGTAACCACTCCTAGAAAAGGGTGTAAAGGCAGATCAAAAACTGCAAAGAAGGTCAAAGGCCAAAAGGGTGCTGGAAGCAAAAAGGAACCCATAAAAGATGTATTTTTGGAGGCTGAAAATATCCCCGTGAAGTCTCCGGAGTCAGTACCCGCAGAACTTCCAGCAGCCACGGAAAGATCACCAGCAAGTACGGCTGTTGTCATTACTTCCTCTTCCAAGCAGGGTGTAAGTTTACCAGACATTCCAAACGAACCCAAGTCGCCTCTTAAAACTGAGATGGTTATCCCAAAATCCTCTCCGGCTAGCAGCAGAAGCCCAACGTCATCCAAGTACCAGCCTTATTCATACAAGAACACATCTCCTTCACTGTCTCCAACGAGAACTTGTCTCAAGAACTTGTCCTCATACCCAAGCAGGCTTTCTGTTTCCCCAACGGAGCATTTCAGTCAGCCAAAAGAAGCTAGGGTTCTCTCCCCTCCGCTGACCTCTGCAGCCCCGATGGAGAGCCCTACATTACCCTCAGACACCCTTGTTCATGAGGCCAACTCAGGTGATTTGCGCAAAATCCTCACAAAGCCCAGAACTGTCCCGGTGTTGGAAGTTGGTGCTACATCTGGGAATATGCACGCTCATCCTTTAAGGGAAAGTGACGTTACACCAGATGTGGTGACCAGCAAGAGTGCTCCTCAAGACAACAGGCAACCCCCTGTTTCAGCCCATCCTGTAGTTCGACAGCCTGCTTCCATACCATCCCCAGAAACAAAGCAGATCTTCAGTGAGAAGTCAGTGATTTCAGTTATTGCTTCCACTCCTACCTCTGTCATCAGTCGAGTTTGCAATCCCCCCGACTCTGAGGAGAAGCCAAATGCTCAGATTGGAAATCCCTTTCTTGACAAACAACCTCCAAAACAGATTTACCAGCCAAGCTTGGAGGAAAGCAGTACATACCATGGTCCAGCAGTTGGTGAGGAAGGCGGAAACCCTGGACGCTATATTGTTGAGAGTACATCTTTGAGTTCAGGTTCCAGCACAGGACTAAGAGTTCAGACATCAGAAGGCGTGGTGGTCCTTAGTCATTCTGGCCAGAAAATGGAAGGGCCGTTGCGCGTAAGTGCCAAAATCAGCCAGATCCCACCTGCAAGCGCTGTAGACATAGAGTCACAGCAGCTGGTGTCAATGCCGCAGATCAAGCAGGAACTTTACAGTGCCTCCCAGCCGCCTTCTTCAAAATGCCCACTTCCTTCAGATCACGGACATTCAATGAAACCCCAACCAATTAAGCAAGAATCTGCACTGGACAAATTAGAATCCCCTTACACTCCGGTTCAAAGCGGAGTTGTTAAAATTCTGCAGCAAACGCCTGGTCCATCACAGGTCATGAGTTACCATCCTACAGAATACCCAATGGTGATGAAGCACCCTAAGAAGGGTGATGGACCAGACACTCTAAATGTAGAGAAACCTGCTTGGGTCCCAACTATTAGTCCTGCAATAAGTCCACATCTTCCTTCGGCAGCAGGCAATCACGTTGGCTTCATAGCTGGCACACCGACTGACCGAACTCAGTCACTCATTCAACCTAAGCAAGAGCCACGATCTCCAAGGAAGTCTGGACATCCTCACTCTCCTTTCGCCACAGTGTCTTCTCCAATTGGCTCTTCGTCTCCGAAAGGTGTCTCTATGGTCCTTCCACCTGGATTACCCCCTCTATCCCAGTATGTCCACCACTCAGAGCAGTCTGTGATCATGCCTCCACACAACGCTCATGGTAGCATCGGAAGGATGTCGCCGCATCGAGTCGGCGCAATAGGACACCTTACCCAAGGTGAGGTACGAGTGAACACTCCTCCCCTCTCCATGATGAACTATGGGATTCACTCGGAGAGCCTCGCCTCCTCTTGGGCTCCTGGCCAGCAGAGACCCACGTCTCCTCAGGCTGTGGGGAACAGGGAGATGGTCCTCAAGGTGAATCCAGCCAATGCAAGACCGCAGGCCACTCAACTGAAACCAGACTCCATACCAGCAGAATATCGTGGAGCTCTCAGTGGTTTACCTCTCGAGCGATTCAACATGTCGCAAAGAGACATGCGCGTACTCATGCACCACCAGCAGAGCGATCGTCCCGCTGTGGAATTGCACCCTGAGAACTTACCACCGTCTTCGACTCCTACCAGCATGGCAGCATCCCTTTCTCCTCGCCCACACTTGTTAGCGAAGGGAGTATCCGAGAAGGACTCCTCGAAAGCGTCAGAGCTGAAGAGGCCGCAGTCGCCTCCTGGTAAGGAGGGAATGATGGCGATCCGTAGCGCAATGCCTCCCATGGCTTCTCCTCAAAGAGTCCAGCTGATGCCAGCAGGAACTGGGGCTTCATTCGCTGAATATTCAACCATGTATACCAACCTGCGGCCTGCTCATGCTCAGTTTGCTGAGAATTCTCCAATGGGGATTAGCCAGTCCGCACACAGCATCCCGCCATCGCATGTAAGTTTGGGGATGCATCTTTTTAAAATATTTACTAGATTTTAGAGCTGTGCTAATGAATTTGGTGTCTTTTGTTTTAAACAAAGGGTGTTCGAGAGCCAGAGTCGAGTCAGGCACAAGCTGAATCGAAGGTGGAGCTGGTTGGACACCAGCCTGTGAACATGGTGCAGCTTCTGACGGTGAGTCTTTATTGTGAACAACATGCAGAAGATTTTTTCTGTCGACCCAGTACTCCTGGTTTTTACTTGTCCTGCCAATATTTTCACTGGCCCCACAGTGTTAATCATTAAATGCAAAACATTCATTGGTTATACGCTACCAGTCAAAAGTTGTTGGACAGTAAGATTTTTAATGTTTTTTTAAAGAAGTGTCTTCTGCTCACCAAGCCTGCATTTATTTGATCCAAAGTACAGCAAAAACTGTTTGCTATTTGAATATATTGTAAAATGTAATTTATTCCTGTGATCAAAGCTGAATTTTCAGCGTCATTACTCCAGTCTTCAGTGTCACCATGATCCTTCAGAAATTATTCTAATATGCTGATTTGCTGCTCAAGAAACATTTCTGATTATTGTTATCAATATTTAAAACAGTAAAGTACATTTTCTTTCAGGACTCTTTGATGAATCGAAAGATCCAAAGATCAGCATTTATCTGAAATAAAAAGCTTTTGTAGCATTATACACTATACCACTCAAAAGCTAGGAGTCAGTATCATTTTTTGG
>JAFVLL020032607.1:0-10498 GCA_021397915.2 Tor tambroides | reverse complement strand
CAGTATCACTTTGTGTCTGAGAATAAGACCTGGACTGAAGCTCAGAAATACTGCAGACAGAATTACACTGATCTTGCCACCATTGATAACATGGAGGAAACGAACAGACTGATTAACACAGTTAATGGGAGTTACAATGGTTCAGCCTGGATTGGACTATATAATGATGTGAACAGCTGGAGATGGTCACTGGAAGACAATGATTTCTATCATGAAGGAGAAAGAGATTTCATAAACTGGCCTCATCAACCAGACAACGACGGGGGGAACGAATTCTGTGTTTTCATGGACCATTTTGGGGAGTGGTTTGATTTTTCATGTGACTATATAAATTCATTTATTTGCTATGATGGTAAGGACATTTAATTTCTTTAGAAATTAGAATTTTCTTTCATTGACAGCTAATGAAGATATATATTTTCATATTTAATTTCTCAGGTAGAGAAAATGCCCCACAGAGTTACATCAGAATCCAGGATGCGAAAACCTGGTCAGAGGCTCGTAGATACTGCAGAGATCATTACACAGATCTCGTCAGTGTGAGAAATCAGACCGAGAACCAGAGGATCCTTGAGAGAACAAGTGGAAGAGGCTGGATCGGCCTGTACAGAAAGAGGGTTTGGTTAAATGGTCAGATTACCAAATATGAAAATTGGAGACCCTATATTCCTGAATCAGAGGCACAACCAAATAATGGTATAGGAATACGTTATGAATTTGGCTTACAGCACTGTATTGCTGTAGCATTCAGCCATTCAGGGCGATGGACAGATGAGGTCTGCTTATTCAGCATGCCTTTCATCTGCTACAACAGTAAGTTGATTGTTCATTTCATTTCATTCTGCCACCTCCAGTTTCCATAATTTGTCATGGTATTTTGTTGAAAAATGTACTGTGTAAAACCCAACTGTCCAAACTAGTTGTGAGTTAAACTGCTCAGACTAAATTATCTAAAAAGTTGATTTTATCCATTTTTGTAATCTCACCTTTTTCTAGTTTAATCAACTTTTAAAATAATTGGACAACATGGAAAATTTGAGTGTTTGTTCCTAAATATGCTTAATATTAGGATTAGGTCTTTTAGGTATTTTCTTATTATGTTTGTAAACAAATAAGATGTACTGATTCTATCATTTGTAGCTGTTATCTGACCAAATAAGACACTGCATTTGATCTCTAACTGTCACAGAAAGGAATATTTGTTTACCGCGATATTTGTTTGTTTATCCACAATACTTTATTCAGAGCTAGTTTCTATAAGCCAACAACTTTTAAACTAACCTAATCATAAGTGAAATGCAGAAAAAAAGTCAAAACTGTTCTTCTAGCTGTTGACATACAGTGAGTGTAAAGTAAGGGTTCAGATTTGACATGGAACACTATAAGTTTGGTTGAAAATGATAAGAGAACAATGACACTTTCTTCCCAATGTCATGGTTTTCAGGTACAGTACATTGCTAATCAGCTGATGGCAACTTATTTTTTCTGTATGTTACATTTGTCATTTGTCTCACAGGAACCTGCACACAATCTTCATGCACCCGTCAGTATCACTTTGTGAATGAGTCTAAGACCTGGACTGAAGCACAGAGATACTGCAGACAGTATTACACTGATCTGGCCACCATTGAGAACATGGAGGAAATGAACAAGCTTATTAAAACAGTACGTGGCACTTACTATGGTAAAGCTTGGATTGGTCTCTATAATGATATGAAGAGCTGGAGATGGTCTCTAGATAATGCAGCATTAGAGGGAGGATTTAAAAGCTGGTATGTCGAGCAACCAAGGAACCAGCATGGACAGAGTATGTGTGCATACATGAATGATTACAAATGGAGTGAAGCCTTTTGTTCGACTATACTTCCCTTTCTTTGCTATGATGGTGAGGAATGTACTTGCCGTGCTAACAATAAATTAGACCAACATATTCATGTGACAATGATTTATTATATTGTTTCCATACAGGAAGAGTAAATGCTAGTCAAAGTTATGTGTATATTGGCCTGTACAAAACCTGGACTGAAGCTCAGCGTTACTGTAGAGAGCATCACACAGACCTTCTTAGTATCAGGAATGACGCTGAAAACGACAGGGTTCGCTCATTAATGCTTTCATATTATTCGGTTGCTTGGATTGGACTGTACAGAACCAGATCTTGGTCAGATCAGAGCAACTCTTCATTCAGTAACTGGAAGGCAGGACAGCCAGATAATGCTGGAAACAGTGAATACTGCACTGCAGTGTCATTTAGTGACTCTGGGAGCTGGACAGATGAAAACTGCAACACTGCATTACCTTTCATTTGCTACAGTGGTGAGTAGCCTAGTAAGAATCATCATCATCATCATCTGTGGGATCGTCTGCGCAATGTGGAATAAGTAACACTGGAACATTGCAAAATAAAGGCACAGTCTGTTATATGATATGTCCTTGTTGTCAAACATATTTCTTTTCTCTTTCTTTTTTCTCCCATCTTGACAGTATTAGTATCATCCCGCCAGTATCACTTTGTGAATGAGTCTTTGACCTGGACTGAAGCTCAGAGATACTGCAGACAGAATTACACTGATCTGGCCACCACTGATAACATGGAGGATATGAACAGGCTGATTAACACAGTTAATGGGAGTTGCAATGGTTCAGCCTGGATTGGACTGTATGATGATCTGAACAGCTGGAGATGGTCACTGGAAGACAATGATTTCTATCAGGAAGGAGAGAGAGATTTCAGGAACTGGTATCATGAACCAGACAACTATGGTGGCAAAGAACTATGTGTTTACATGAATTATGATGGAAAATGGTTTGATGATTCATGTAACACACAGTATTACACATTTGTCTGCTATGATGGTAAGTCATTTGAAAAATTCCTCTTTTAAATGTACATATTGAGTTTCCTATCAGTAAAACGAATTTGTATATTAAAGTTTCAAATCTACACTCGATTGTCAGTATTGTGGTAGGATCTCTGTGACTTGTCAGCTTGATGAACCAAAACCCAAGAACAGTGTCCAGAAACATCAAGTGTATTGTGTGTTACTGTGTGTAACAAAAAAGACAAATAACAAACTAAAGCAAACTAAAAAAATAAACTAATACATAAATAAATAAAACACTTTTCTGAAAATAGTGTACAGCAAATGTACAGTAAAGCAATAGTGGTTACAAAGGAATAAATTGACTGATTGATGAAAATTATTTAAATTATGTTCTATCTTAGGCAGAGAAAACGCCACTCAGAAATATGTTTTGATAGATGACACAAGGACCTGGACTGCAGCTCAGAGCTACTGCAGAGAGACATACACAGACCTCGCCAGTGTGAGAAATGAGACAGAGCGTCAACAGATACTGAGCATTGTGCATTATTATAGTTACTATGGTCGTTATGGTTATTATGGTTATACTGGTTATACAGTATGGATTGGTCTGTACAGAAACAGACTGTGGTCAGATCAAAGCAACTCTTCCTTCACATATTGGAAGCCATGGACTCCATGGGTTACTCCACAACCAGATAATGGTGCATATGTCCAAGGACAGCAGGGATCTCAACACTGCACAACTGTGTCTTTACAGTATTTTGGCCAGTGGACAGATGAGAACTGCTTTAACAGTTTGCCTTTCTTCTGTTACAGTGGTGAGAAAATATACCTTCTGTAATTAAAGAACATGATCTCATGAGAATTCGTATGTATTTTACATAAAATGTTCCTTATGTTTGCACAGACACTGAAACTAAATGTACAATATTGAAGTACTGATAACAAAAAATGCAAAAATATTTACATTTGAACAGCTTCACAGACTTACAAATTAGTCCTTATGAATACTGCAATCACAGAAGTAACATTTTTATTATATTGTATTCAGTTGTCATATCAATGGCATTATGTTTTTGTCAATGGCATGAAATTTACTCATTTACTTAATATGAAAGGATAACATTTCATATAACAAGGGTTATCTCATTTTAAACAAGACAACACAATTAAAACCTTAAAATGGATAACATTTCTGCAATCGCTTAACCATTACTTATTTAACATTTACGTTAATATTTTCAGCAATTAACAGCTTAAATTCTGCTCTGCACCTCATACAAAATATTGTATTCCATCAGAGAGGACTGTGACTGCAATGCATTGTCATTTGGACTACTTTTTGTACTGCTTTTGACATAAAAAAAAATGGGTAGGTTCAGGGGTAGGTTAAGGCAGCGTTTCCCAATCCCAGTCCTCGCGCCACAGCCCCCAGCAAACCCCCAACCCGCCCGCCGCCGCATATTTTGTATTTATCTCTTATCACGTACGACATTTGTTCCATTCGACCGTAAGTGCACTGCGAAGTGGACATCACAGGATATTCCGCCATGATTCCAGTTCGAAAAAATGTACTGGGATTGGGAAATGCTGGGTTAAGGGGTCTAAAAATCTAAACTGTTTATCGATAAAAAATGCATTGATACCAAAATCTTAATAACAGAGGCCTAAAAGATTTGCAAATATTTTACACTTTTTAGCTGTAAATATATAGTAATTTTACGTTTTAAAGATTGTAATTCATCCAAATTTTACATTTCAGCATCAATCAAAATGTACAAAAATGTATGTTTTGTGCTTGTAAACATTATGCACTAATACCGATGTATAAACTATGAGAGCAGGCTGAATTAAATAAAAGAATAAACATCAGGCTGCCACACATACAAAAAACAAGCAAATGTGGATTTTGAACAATAAAATAATAGAAAGTCTGTATCATAAGTGTAACATGTTTTGCTAATGCTAGTCTTCTTTTTGTTTTTTGGTGACTGATGACTAGCATATCACCCCACCTATCCAGATAAGTACGGTATGTTTGAGCAGATTTGTGATCCGTTTGTTTATGCTGTTTTCAACACATAATGGGTGTTAGTTAAATTGTCATACATAAGTGTATTGAAACTGTTTTGACACCTGACCTGTTCCGTCTTTTTTTTTTTTTAAATATCAGTGATGGGAATGCAAGTAAAGGTTACAAGTCTAGAAAATTTGTCAGAGTCTCAGATTGAAGAGCTTGTGATTATACAGGTAAGCAATATGACGCATTTACATAATGAAAATTTACTGTGTTTTTATATAAACATTGTATTTGATACTTTATTTGATTGATACTACAAATCACAACTCCTATTTAAATGTTTCATTTAATTTTTAACCAAGAGAGTTCTAGACAACAGTGCAACAGACATTTTTAATTGAGTGAATTAATGATTAAATTATAAAATTATATGACTAAATATCATATCAGAATATGATAGGTTTGTCATAAAGCTCATATATTTTCAGATACAAGAGAAGCTGATCAGTCTCGGCCTTCCCAGCAACATCACCATGAATTTGAGAGACTATCGTAAAATCAATCCCTAATGAAGAGGACGATGTTTTGAACTTTCAGTACAAATTTTTGGCTTAATAATTACCTGATCATGTCATTATATTTTGATCTCTTGACATTTTTAAAATTTAAGATCAATCTCAGTTTTGAACACTTAAAAATTAAGGTGCTTCAAAAGGTTCTTCACAGCGATGCCATAGAAGAACCATTTTTAGTTTCACAAAGAATCATTCAGTCAAAGGTTCTTTAAAGAACCATCTCTTTATAATCTGAAGAATCTTCTTTCTCCACAAAGAAACCTTTGTGAAACAGAAAGGTTCTTCAGATGTTAAAGGATCTTTATGGAACCATTTAGACAAAAAGGTTCTTCTATGGCATCGTGAAGCACCTTTATTTTTAAGATTGAATGATATCAGTTTTCTTTTTTTGAAAATGTTATAGGCATCTGATTTATCTTGTTTAATGGACATTTTAAATCTGTGGAGGTGGTAGGTTTTAGTATAACCGTATAATATAGTATAATAATTTTAGCATATTAGAACCAAATGGACGAAAATGTTATTAAAATTGGAAACCTGGAGTCATGTTTTCTTCATTCATTAAAGGCAAACCACATTAACTACTAAATAAATCATGAATGAAAATATGAAAAATGGAAATAAATTTACTTTTTGCGGGGGGGGGGGGGTATTGGAGGTTGATTTCCTACACCTGTTGACACACTGTAGCCTACACAGATTCACTCGCACCTATGATGAATGTGGTTTATTTCTTGTTATGTGAGTGGGCTGTCTGCTTTATTAGGTGTGGACCGCAGACACCTGCCACTGATTACCTGATCACTGCTATGTACTACCTGCTTGGCTATCAGTGGAGTAACGTCACCTAATGGAAGAGTGGATGCTAAGTCTGACTTTTTACTTTTGGTGATTAAATTTAGGCTTCAGATAAAAGTTTTCTTTATCTGAAGATAGTCATGATGGACAAAACATAAGAATCATGAACTTTTGTTGGTCAAAGAGCTTATTTTCTGCAATAATCCAAAACCTAGTGGAAAAATCTGTTGGGAGAACCAAGGTGATGCTAACTTCCGGGTTAGCCTACAAAAAATGTAATCTCTACAGCACTCTATTATCAAACCGAAGGTGTCTGGCCACTGGTATCATCTGCTTCCAGTTATTATTAGCTGTATAAAAAATGGCTTATGCTGCTTGATATTGCAAACTGGCATTTCTGGCATCAATGGTTTGTAGCATACATAGTTTTACAGATTACAGCATTGGCATTGAGCTGCAGAACAACAGCTCCAGCAGTTTTGGGGCGGATCTTATATATTCCTGATAGATTTGCACCACCTATTTGCATAATTTAATTTAATATGCACTATATTTAAAATTATATATTAACATTTTTGCATTTTTTTTTATTTCAGTATGTTAAATCATAGCCTATTAATCATGTTTAATGTTAATTGATACAAACACAATAGTTCATTGTTAGTTCAACAATATACAACTATACATTTTATTATTTTAAAAATATAGTAATACATTTGTAACTGTGTAAACTGTTTCCCAATTGACTTAGCCTATGTGATAATACTATTTCCTTCATGTTCCTGTTGTTACAAATAATGATTAAACACACATATGTCATGTGACATTAATCATATGAATTTCAAAATAAAAATTTAAGAAAAAGCCTTGAAGTTTATAAACACAAAACCTTAAACAAGAAATTATAATTTCACTTATAAGCTGCTCAGTTAAAAAACAAAACAAAACAAACAAACAAACAAACAAAAACATTATACACCAAATAGTCAACTTAAAATATTTTGACTCTTAAGCTCACTGTATCATGGCATTTCTGCAGAAATACCTGAGTCATCCTTGAAAATGTACATTATTTAATATGCTATCAATAATCTCTACTTTGAAAAATGCAAGAAAAAAAAGCTACTTGAAAACAAATTATGGCGTTCAAAAATTTTTATAAAAAATAAATAAATGCAAAGCATACAATAATATCATTGCAAAGCCCATTAACAAACAAAATCTGAAAAGTAATTAAACTGGCCGTAGAACAAATATTCTATACAATAAAATAGGGCAACACATTCTAGTTTCAATAATAAAAAAAGAAACGTGCATGTTATTATTATTATTATTTTTTTTTTTTTTTTTTTTACCAGATCAATACTATATAAATTAGTTCACAGCATAATGACAGACATATTAAAGACAATTAACTCTATTCTCTATCAAGGTTATGTTGTCAAATATCTTATTGGCTTGCATATAGAGAAATGCATGTTTTACTTGTTCAATTATTTTGCATTAAATGTTATTCTGAATTTCATATGATTAAATACAGTATATTTAACATTAAATTCTCAAACTCTTTAACAACTATTTGTAACAATATGAACATGAAGGAAATAATATCACATAATAGGGTCAAATAGGAAACATCTTACAATATGATTACATATACTGTACATTAAAGCAGTGATTTTCAATCCTGTTCCTCGGGACCCACTGCTCTGCACATTTTGCATGTCTCCCTTATCTGACACACTCATTTGAGTTCATGGAGCTCTTTCCTAATGAGCGGATGATCTGAATCAGGTGTGTAAATTAGGGAGACATGCAAAATGTGCAGAGCTGTGGGTCCCCAGGAAGAAGTTTGAAAACCACTGCATTAAAACCTCATCCATTTTTCCCTATGTGAAGTTCATTCAAAGATATTGTGAGTCGCTTTCATGTATAATTTACCTTGTTATATTAATTTTGAGTTATTATGCCTCCAGAGTAAAAAAAAATGGTAACACTTTATAATAACTGCACACAATGAATCGTTAGGTAAGTATTAGTGAATAGTCAGTTCATCCTTTATAAAGCATTGTCTCAACATTAATAGTCATTAGTAAGCAGTTTATAAACACAGCTATAAATGCCCTGTTCTTGATTTATAAGCATAGCTATTATAAAGGAGATTTAAAGGTTCAGTTATCTTCCCAACAGAAAAAATAAACAAACACAACACAGAGGGATGCAGAACTCAGAAATATTTATTTCAAGATGCAAAAAATCCTTTTTTTAAAAAAAATGAAACCATACAACTGTATACTTGATTTTTTTTTTTTTCTATGAAATTTCAGAGGTTTCTTTTTCTTTTCTTTTTTAATCAAGTGTGCAGTTGTAGTTTCCTTTTTTGGTAACACTTTACAACAAGGTGTCATTTGTTAACATTAGTTAATGTGTTAACTAACAAGAAACGAACAATGATCAGCACATATATTACATTATTTAGTAATCTTTGTTAATGTTAGTTAATGAAAATACAGTTGTTCATTGTTAGTTCATGTTAGTTCACAGCGCTTAACTAATGTTAACAAGCACAACTTGCGATTTTAATAATGCATTAGTAAATGCTTAAATTAACATTAACTAGGATTAATAAATGCTGTAGAATTATTGTTCAATCTTAGTTCATTTTAACTAATGTAGTTAAGTAATGTTAACTAATGAACCTTATTGTAAAGTGTTACCCATTTTTTTAATCTTGAAAAAATATTTCTGTGTTCTGTATCCTTCTGTGTTGTGTTTGTTTAACCTTTCTGTTTGGAAGATTAATGAGCCTTTAAATCTCCTTTGTAAACGCTTTAGTCCTCACTTTAGATGAGTTCACAAAAATAGATGGCTGGCAACTACTAAATGTTTTATAACTACCTATTACAGCAGGAATATGTGTTAATAAAGCAATTATTAACACACTGAGCAACTATTATGTGTCTAAACACATAATACATTTAAATAGTTTATTAATCATTTACTTACACTTTCTAAATGATCTTATGAACCACAGACAACTCCTAAATAACTGGTTTGTAAATAACCTAATAATTTAGAAATGATAAATTGATCATTAATGAAGTATGAAAATACAATTATTAAACATTATAGATAAAACTTATAAAACTGCTTATTAATACTTATAAAATGCTTTATAAAGGATGAACTGATTACTTACTAATGCTTAACTAATGATTCATAGTGTGCAGCTATTATAAAGTGTTACACCAAATTTTAAGTGTTTCAAACAATACCAGATTTATAAATATAGACCATAGGGTTTAAGAGCTACAGACATTTTTATTTGGTTATGTCGTTTTTCAGAAAATGCTCAAAAATATGGGTGCAGGTTAAGAGGTTAGTATGTTTTCAAAAGTAAAAATAATTGTTATTATTAGTTCATAAAGTAACTAACAACAAAATATTGGGTTTGTATTATCTATTACCATGATTCATTTAAAAATATTGCTCACTGTAAATTGTGATATCTTATGCATGTACAGTATGAACTGAAAATTATTTCTGTTAAATATTATGGATAGCAATCCAATCAAAATCCATGTGAAAATAGCCCATGTTTGATAAAAAAAAAAAGGATGTGTACTTTAAGGCAAGCCTTCAAGGTTAGCTGCCAAAAAAAAAAAAAAAAAAAAAAGTTCACACCAGAAAAAAAATATAAGCCACAAAAAATTTTTGCAACAGGTAGGTTTCCGGTTACAGCACTACAGAATCAGAAGTCACGCATCTTCAAAGAAAATAGCTTACTTTCGTGTTATAAAATAAGGGAGACAGGGATATTTTTATAGGATAAAAATAGAAAACCTCATCATTGCTGTATAAAAAAATAACCAGTTTGAACCAGTCAGAACAGAACATCTACTAAGCCTCTTTAGCCATTGTTAATGTAGACTCACAATGTTCTCACAGAGTACATTTGATAGGACAGCTATGCAATCCAAGTTTCATGATGTCAGGAGTGTATAAAGAAATGATCCACCCCTTTTACTTTGCAAACTATTATAAATATTAAGACGAACACTATATGTACTATAATAAGCCTTCATCCACTTAGAACAGAGGTTATATTATCTCATTAGTATAAAAGTATAAACTGTTTTTTCACAGCTATGTTTCTATTGATTCTACTATCTGGTAAGCCAATCATTTTAATAAAATCTATTACCACCACCTAAGTTCCAATATATGTAAAAGCAGGATTTGGATTTTGTTTTGATTCTGGTAGTAAAAGTATTTAT
>JAFVLL020032604.1:34618-55058 GCA_021397915.2 Tor tambroides | reverse complement strand
AGGAGCACAGCCCTATTAAAAGCCGTGTTCCATGTGCCCCTTTTATACTTTGAGCACCTGCCCCTCCAAAGGTCTCTGCACGGCCCTGGTCTGGGATGCAAGAAAAGTCCTTTATACTTGAGAGCGGCCATGTATGAGGTGTTTCTTGGAGGTTATAGTACATTAAATAATTATCATGTGATTTTTACGTACGCCAGGTGACCTGTAAATGCGAAAAAACCTGTTTCCATTGCAGTTTCGCGATATATTCCTTTTTCGAATTGCCTGAAGAACCACCTCTTGCAAGCGTAAATTTTTTTTGCGCTATATGGGAGTTTTTGCGAAATTGACATGTTTCCATTAGGCATATTTTCAATTTGCGCAATTTGAAGGGTAATGGAAACGCAGCTAGTTTCTCACTCATTTTCATTCTCTTCTGTACTACGTGGCATGCACCATATTGGAAATGGTGAACGAGTGAAGGAATAAGTGATTTTGGACCCATTTCTCCACCTGATGCAGCTGCATAAGGAATCAATGTAGTCTGCAATGCAGAATTATTTCACTCCTCCTTTGGGAGTTTGTTGTTTTTGGACGGGTAAAAGAAAGGGAGCACCCCACGCCTCCTCCGAGCTGTTTCCTCCTCTTAATTTTTCTCCATCTCAAAGGGCTTGAGAGCAGGAGAGGGAGAGATGGAGGTTGCACCTATAAAACACCAGGGCCGGATGAGGAATGGCCTCCTCCGCACTGAGGGAGGGTTTAGTCCCAGAGCTGCTGCTCTCTCTTGTGAGAAGTGCACTATAAATCTCTGGTCTCTTATCCGGCTGGTCTATTGATAAGCCCTGCACTGCTGGGGAAAAGCAGAAAAGAGCTCGAGAGAGGAGGAGAAAAGAGGTACAAGAAAGGGACGGAGGGGGTTAGGAAAACATTTTGCACATGAATCACTTTTGTTCTTTTATATTAAAAGATCAAAGTTATCTTGCTTTCCATTTTTAAGGAGACATTTAACAAATCTGACAGCTGTACGACATGATATACTTAAATCTAAACCCATTCAAACTCTTAGCGGTGGATTGTTATTATTGCTCATACTTGCGGTTAAGGGTTTTCAAATCCTTAATCCTAAGTAGCAAACTTCAGGGCCTAACTCACATGAATGATGCTTCAAATTGAACCATGCGGTTGCTTTTCAAAGCGACTGAACATCTTAAAACTGTGCGAATCCTCGCTGTCCAAACTATTGTTTCATGGAGATTTATAGAGATGCCTAAAGCAGGCTCTGGAGAGCTTGGGCAGAGTCCCAAAGCAGCACTGGTCACCCGTCATCACAGACACTGGGGAACGTGCTAAATCTGTTTTTACATATCCAAGCAGAGTTGTACGTGTTGTAGCAAGGACACTGCAGTTCATAAGGAAGCATGCTCGTATGCACGTGCACGCACACACACACATTGGCGTAGTCGGGCCTGCTCCGCAATCACTTAAGCATGATGAAGAGCCTCTACAGGAGTCTGTATTAATGGCGATGTGACGGACTGAGGCAGAGCAGACAAGCAGACGCACTCAAGTGAAATTGAAGGAGCGCTTGACATTGGTCTGACACAGACCGTTTGAAGATCAGAGGGGATAACGATGGGCCGCTTTTACAAGACACCTGAAAGGTGTAACAACCCAATATTATATGATATCTAACAATTAAACATTATTTTGACCGATACCAGATATTATTTTTATGTTATGGCCAATACAAATATGATGATATGCCTTCCTAATATCGTTCAATTCAGGTCAACGGCAAATCAACATCCGCTAATATTAGTCGGTACCAATATGGAAACCGATTAGCTGCGCATTTCTACACTCTAAAATATGCTGGGTTAAATACAACCCAGCGCTGGGTAAAATATGGACAAACCCAGCGATTGGGTTGTTTTGACCCAGTGGTTGGGGGACTACCCAGAAGGTTGGGTTAAACACTTAAACCAGCCATTGGTTAAACCAACCATTAAAATATGGACAAACCCAGAGATTGGGTTGTATTTAACCCAGCATTTTTTAGAGTGTACTAACAATGCAAAATACAAAACATGTCAGCACAGAAAATGATAAATCTTTATTTACAGTTTTTAAATAACATCAAAACATCACACAATCTCCAACAATGTGAAGCTAGTGAGGACAGGAATGAAAAGAAACAAAAGATGGATGACATTCCAGCAGCATGACTCGAAGGAAGAGTCTGATTGATGGAGAGATGGAGAGAGAGTGATAGAGGACATGAGCAGCCTAGTGGAAAAAACAGCTACACAAGGATCCGAGCAGAACTTGGAGCAGTGGGACCAGTGCTAGCTCAGCACATACATGAGCCGTGTTTGCAAACTCCAGACATGGGCTAGTCTTTCCCAGAGCGTAGTTTGGCACGTCATGTGTCTCTGTGTTTGGAAACGGCAAAGGCATATCCAAAGAAAAGATGGGATTTACATAATACGATCCTGTACATTAGGTGGGTCATCTCATTGGGATCCACCTGAAACGGCAGAATGGAAAGAGTTAGTTCTGTTTGGGAGCAGGTCCAGGATAACACAAGCAGAAGATAAATCAGTCTCTTCCCACACTGGAGAAGACACATGTGGCAGGGAATGTTTTCAATGCTGAAAATGGATCAGTGTCATTTTTCCTATAAGAGAAAGAACATCATTTGCGATTCTGGATTCATTCCAGAGCTGATGTAAACATGAGAAACCTATTTATAAGGATGAAACAGAAAAACAGAAGGCGGCTTAAGTTGGCTTTAAGACATTTGTCAGAGTAAACTGTCAAAAAAAAAAATTAAATACATTTTACCTTTAGGGGTACAACAGCATGTTGTTGGGGCAGAACCCTCAAAGGGACATCTTTGAACCTTATTTACCCCTGAAAGATTCATGGTAGTAACTTAAAGGTATATATTACTACTCTAAGGTACTAATATTCACCTTTTAGGGATAGGTAAGGTACTTTAAGGGTACTGCTCCAATGACAGGTCATTGAACCCTTAGGATATAATTTTTGCACTTTTTATGTATGAGCACTAGACCATTTGACATGACTTGCATGTCAAATGGTCTAGTGCTCATACATAAAAAGTGCAAAAATTATATCCTAAGGGTTCAATGACCTGTCATTGCTTTGTCTAAAGATGTAGATCATCTAAATTTGGGTTGCTTGGTCTAGATCTAGGTGTAGATAATCCATATCTGGGGTACTTTATCTAGATCTACCTTCTGATCTTCTAAATATGGGCAGATTGTCTTGATATAGCACTAGATCTAATGTTAGATCAACTAATCTGGATCAGGCTACAAAGAAATATCAAGGATGATGGTCTGAGGTGGTGGCCTACAGATAAACCTAGTCTTGAACTCCTAGCAAGTTTTGGGCAAAAGCAAGAAAAGAGGGGCAAAAAGATGTGGCAGAGTGAATCAGGGATGGAGACCTTGCCTCTTTGGAGGCTTATGCTGAAACAGTGTAAACAGGAGAGCAAGTAATAGTCTCCACATGGGTCCCATGCCGCATAACACCCTTGTCACCGCCATTACCACTGTGGCAGCAAATGTTAACCAGAGAGCCGAACTGGCAGGAAACAGAAACTGATAGGGGACAGACACAGATATAAGGAATCATCTAGAATGTGGCCACTATTTTCTTTTGGATACGGGGGATGTCTGCAAGAGAGTGTGTGTGGAGTACCAGGACAAAATTCAACAGATGCAGCCCTGGTGCCAGCCATAATAAGTGCAATCTCACGACCCCGCCGTTTTTTTTTTTTCAACGTCCTCTCGGCACGTCTGACATTTAATCGCTCTCTCTCCCCAGAGCAGGGAGCCCCTTCTGGGGAACAGCAGAATGAGGGGCCATGGACGGGGGCTTAGAGCACAGCTGAAGGTGTCCTTGGTCTGCCAGTTTGCTTTGATACCCCAGGAGGTCACTCAAGATCACCAGTGACCTTGACTCAGCGCATTATTAAGAAGTCTTTGAAGAACTTGCCACTTACCAATACGCCCCTTGTCCTGCTCTTGCTGGTTTTGTGTGACAGGGTTCACAACTATCCCATCCAACCTTGTATTAAGTTTTCACTGCTTTGATAGAGAGATCCTCACCTGGTGTCTTCACGGAGAGTGTTGTGTTCTTCTGTAGGTCTCGTTTGTTATCAAGAGACGGGTGAGGCGTGCCCCGTAGTAGTCCACAATGTAATCCGACCCATCTGATGGACCCACGATCTACACCAGAGCAAACAGAATGAGTCTCAAATGTCAGAGCAGTGTAGGGAGACCTACATAACAATGTAATCTTTCACCAGACAATTACATGATTCCACATTACACGATGAATACCAGGTGGGCTGGTAGGGTCTATCGTGCTCCTCAGATGGCTCATGCCCATACAATTGAATTAGAAGACAGTAATGCCGAATTGGAGGCAATTTAAGTTTAACCCCAGGCAGTGCTGTAATTGAGGTTGCTTTTGGAGTCCTGGTGAGGAGGAGTGTCCCGAAGGACAGTCCCCAGATCAGAGATTCAGCAATGAGCCTAGAGCCCAAACTGGGGCCCGTGCCAGTTCTGAGATCACCTACTATCCAAGCAACATGCTTGGACTGACGCACAAAGACGGTGTAATGGCTTCCTGCAGGCGTACGTGCCCAACACCTGGCCCTGCCGGCTCTGCTCCACTCCGCTTTGGGACGGGATGATAATGAGAACACACATCTGGTAGAGGGAGAAAGGCGCCCACCAAACACAGGCACTGTGTTCTACCATATCGAGATTAGCGTTCGTCTGGCAGCGGCCCAATACAAGCTATTTCCTCTCACTATGGTATCGGCCGAGAGTTGTCTAGATTGGTGTGGTGGTCAACTAGAGTTTCATGTTCTCTCATACCATTAACATTCGATCCATCAAACTAGCTTGATGCCTCCACTCTCAAACCTATAGTTTCATGGCGCCTTTAATCTTGCATCATTACTTTCAAAAGGCTGAAACGTGGTGCGACTTGCGGGAGGGAATATCGATGAATATAAATAACAGTAACATGTCCCAGGTGTTTATTCATTAGTTCTCAAAGATGCATTTCCCGGATGACGTGGCTCTTAGCGAAGGTAGTTTAGTGTATAAAATATGGGATTTTAGAGAGGAGCGATGTGTGCAAATGGGGTCCTGAGGGAAGGGGATACTCTTTATCAAAAGTGTCACAATTTAAAAACGAAGAGGCCCGACAGTCGACAGCTAATTGAGAATGTTAGCGCGTGACAGCTTTGGCTGCCAGAGG
Organism: Tor tambroides; assembly: GCA_021397915.2. Lineage (NCBI taxonomy): Eukaryota > Metazoa > Chordata > Actinopteri > Cypriniformes > Cyprinidae > Tor > Tor tambroides. Next base: position 49,775 of record JAFVLL020032604.1, on the reverse strand, counting down.
CACTTCTTAAAAGCACTGCTCTCCCAGGGCCTTCAATAAGACATTAAGAGAACAATAAACACTGCAGTGGCCCTGTTAATCAAAGCCGCCACGGCCATTTAAAAAAATAAAGGCTTGCTTTATTTATCCACTGCGGCTAGAAGGAGTGGGTTTTTCCGAGAAGGAACACAAAACGACTGAAGGAGTGATGATAAACTGGCAGGAGCGTGAAATTGTCAATGAATGGCCAGGTATTGTTTTGAGGTAGTGCACTGCAGGCGACTACGTATAATCAAACCAGGTACGGAGGATTTGAGGCGCACAATGTTTATGGAAGTCAGTAAATTTGAAAGAGATTGAAAGGCTAGAACTTAATAATGACGCATGATTCTTGAGACGAGCGACAACTAAGGTATCGTAACACACTGTCCTGTCCTGATCTTTTCCAACATGCTGAAACATGTCGTAAGACATCAGCTCATTCTTCCCCCGGCGTTCAGTAGCTCAGACACATCTGAGCAAATCTCAAGAAATGTTTGTTTTCACTAGCAGCGGGGGACGCAAACATTTCCAACATATGACGCAGCAGTCGGCGGATTTCTAAAGTACGTGTAATAATTATTCCTGGAGCCATCCTTCAACACGCATAAGAGCTTTCCATAAATATCTGTCATCTCAGTGGTGTGTGGAAGTGGCAGCGGTGAGCAAACCTCTCTCATGCATAGCTTCATTCAGACCCGTGAGGCCTAATGAGAGCGGAGTGGGTGAGGTTAGGCCTAACAAGATGACAAATGGAGTGGCTTTTTTCTCTTGTCAGGTGTAGGGGGCCTTTAATAGGGGTTAGGGGAGTCCTGTGGGAGCGTGCGACTCGGGACAGGAGGAGGAGGAGGCGAAAACAAACCAAGCTCCCATTAGCTCCTTTCACAGTGCTAGAGGCAGCGGAGGAGAGACACAGGTGCCACTGAATACAAAAACACAAGCATTCAAGTACAAGTCAGTGTTGAGTCTCTGTGTCTGCAGCCCATTTAGGGGATTGTGGGTAAAATGCCTCCCCTAGTTACTGCCCTAATATGCTAAATGTAATCTAGCAGATGCTTTTAACCAAAGTGACTAACAGTATATTTATTAAAGGTCTTGATCAAATGGCACAATGGTGATTGCTCATGGATCACCCCTTTGCAGGATTTGTGAAGAAACATCTGAGCCAGATTTCGCCGCAAAATTAAAATAAATAAATAAAAATAATATAAATGTAAATTAATGTTATTTATAAGGTAACACTTTAGATTAGGGACCAATTCTCACTATTAACTAGTTGCTTACTAGCATGCATATTACTAGCATATTGGCTGTTTATTAGTACTTATAAAGCATATATTAATGCCTTATTCTGCATGACCATATTTTAGATATCTTAATCCTAGGCGTAGTTAATAGTTAGTTAAGAGAGAGAACTGGGCTGACATAAGGTGCAGTTGCGCTTTGGGTGTCCCAAGTTCGAATCCCGCCTCGTTGACCTTTCCCGATCACGCCCCCCTCTCTCTCTCCCACTCGCTTCCTGTCATATCTCCACTGTCCTATCATGAAAAATGCAAACCCCCCCCCAAAAAAGAGGGAGAATTGGTCCCCAAACAAAATTGTAACCAATAATGACTGTATTATAATCAAATTCTATCTATTTATTTTTATTTATTTATCCAGTTTTATTGTGAAATTATTTATACATCCATTAAACAACGTTCCCCCAAAATCTCAGTATTGATAGATAATAGTAATAAGGAATATTAAAACATAGTTATACAATTCAAAAGATAGCTAAAAATAAACCTTTAAAAAAAATAAATAAAAAAATAAAAATAAATATAAAAATAAAATAATTCATAAATAATAAACTAATACTGTGGGGGAAAAGCTATAACCTTCATTGTATAAAGTATTTTGTTAAGTTTGAAAAAATTCATAAACAAAAAAAAATAAATAAATAAATAAACTAATAAAATAACTAACAAAATAAAAGTTGAAAAAAGCACATTACCAAAATCAAATATTTTTCTGCCATCGGTGAAAACAAAATTCAATGTGAAGTGACAATTACAGCCAGTCAGAAAGAAAACATCTGGGATAAAAAAAAAATGAAAACAAAAATCCTGATAACTAATACGTTAGGAATCAGTAACCAAAATAAAAGAATAAAATGGATCAACCTTTGAGAAAAAAGCAGAAGGAAATGCATGCATCAATAAATGGGTCAAAAGCCTTACCTGCATGGATATCAACATGAAGTCCACTAAGCTTCCAATTCCACAGAACCCCACAGTGCAGAATTTCAGCAGGCCTGAAAACAAACAAAAATAGAGCCACACGTTAACCAAGAACATACTACAAAGCCTCCCATCATAACCCGTTTGTGTCCAAAACACTTTCACTTTGGCTTCTCCTTATGACCACAAAGAAAAACAATTTTGAGGGCAAAGATATTCGTTGTGCACCTTTTGTTTTTCATGCTTGCAGTAGTGCAGACTATTACTGGTGAAGTTTTCAAACCACTGTGCAAGTTTGTAAGGTCAAATTACAAGCATCAGCCAAATTCATAGAACTGGAAATATTTTGTGCATTAAAGACTTACTTAGGTAGGATGGTATGTCACTCAATTAATATTCACGAGCCAAGTTAAGGTTTATAATATCCACGCACAACTGCCACAAAATGAACAATTTTGGTTTAAATTTAAGTACGCCTGCTTTGGATGTCCATTTAAAAAAAAAAACATCAGGAGCCCATGAGATCTGCAGTCAATTAAAAACCCCCTTCCATCCTCCGATTCAAACATAATTGCTTCTAATCATCTCTAATATTTCTTATAATTGGTCATTGAGGGGTTTAGGCATGTTGATTCCAGGACGGATATCAAAAAAGCCACCTGCAGAATGTCTTCTCAACAAGTCCAGGCCTTCCTTTGAGTCACACCTGGTCTGGACTGACCTCAGAGCTGCTGGGCCATTACGCTCTCAATGAACACATCTATACAACTGACTCCAGCGCGGTGTGAGCCTGCCTTTCACAAAGAAGCCGGGAACAAGGGGGACCTTCAAACGCCCAGGCCCTTTTGTCCTAAAGCAGGTGCTTAATTGATCAGGAAGTCCTTAAAACGTGGAGAGAGGCAGAAAGACGGAGCTTCCCGCTGTAGCCCGCCTTGGGATTTAGATGTACGGTTTGAACTCATCTGCATGCGATGACAATAATTGCACTATGGGAGAGACGAACACCATGAGATCTGATGGTAAAGGACAACTGTTTTAGTTAATTAGTTGTCGCATGCTGATTCGTTTTGTTAAAACAGCTGGTGCCAAAAAAAGAGCAAGGTGCTCAAAAAAGGGTCATCGATGGGTTTCTCGCCTGTTCTGAAAAGCAGTGCGTGGTCTGCAGCTCTGTAAGGACTGATACTGTTGGCCTCACATGTGAACAGCATGTAGCTTTTCTTAAAAGTGCTACGAACCTGTTTCATGACGTCAGTGTGCGCTGGGATTTCTCTCAGGGGGTTATTTTCAAAATAGGCGTGGATCTGGTGGGGATTCTTAAGATCGTTGTCAAAGTGGAAGGTCTAGAGTTCTTCGAACTAACAGAAAGGCCAGAAAAACACTTTAATAACCAGTCTTTAATCAAAGTTGTTGTTTTTTTTAACTTTAAATCCATGGCTGATGGAGGAACTCCCACAAAATCTGTTTAAAACATTTCCACATGTCTACCTAAATTCAAGAGCATTTTTTTTGGTTTACATTTTATATTGCTTAAAGATCGCTTAAATACAAAAGGGTGTTTTTTTTGCATTTTAGACATTATTTTCATAAACACATTTCGCCCTGAAAATCCCCCTAATTTATAAATGTTTTAGTTTTTAAGTTTTATTTTTTATTTTTATATAATTCACATTATTCCCTAAGCTGATTCTTATTAATATAATGTGGTAATTATTTATTGCATTGTAGTAAAAAATTAAATAAATAAAAAATAGATCAGTGTTATTATAATTAACTAAAACGATTAAAAAACATTTTTGTTAATTCAAATGAATCTTAAAAAATTAGAAATGCTGCCTTGACAACTTACTGATATAAGTACTAAGGGCCAGATTGCGCCAGTGCAAACTGTCTTTTGGCATTAAAATAGTACTGTCAGGATTTACTAAAGACGTGCAGTGAAGAATTAGCGCTGAAAAGGCGTGAACACAGTTATTTTTGCGCCAGACCTTATTGAATATAAATTTGAAAGAGTTTCCCATTCAGATGCAAAATTTATGGGAGGAGAGTATTAAAATGAATCACGCAACGCAATTTACTAACGTTTGCGCTCGTCGAATTACTGGTATTTGCGCCATTATCTAACGCCCAAAAAAAGCATGTCTTAAAGCAGGCGGTAATTTGCGCTGCTCTTGGTAGATTGCGCTGGTCATTATGGAAATGATCTGGCTGTGTTTGTGTTCTTTAATGTGCGCATTGTCAGTAAATCACACGCAGAATTTTCCCCTCTCATCGGCGCTTTTATGAAATTGCGCTCTAGCGCTAATTTGCCCTGTTTAGTAAATCTGGCCCTAAAATTATTAACTAAAACAGAACTAAAAATGTAATCAATTTAGAATAAAAAAAACAAAACAAGAGAAATAAAAATGACAAAAGCACAAAAAATCAGCTAATTAAAATGCAAACTGAAAATATAAAAGCTAATACAAAATATTAATAAAAACTATAATAGTACAGTATATAAATCCTAAAATAACACTGATTCTTTTAGTGAATTTTGAAGAATTATTTTGTAAAATAAGTACTTCCTTAAAGTCTGTAATTTTGTGTACATCCTTTTGTTTGCAATTAAACTGTCAAATAAAACAAACAAAAAAATAAATAAATCATAATCGAGATTGTATATGCCACCCTGCTCTCTAGATTTCGTTACAAGGGTCGGGCATTAAGAAAAAACACATATTGGTCGACCACTAATCTATAATTATATTGGTAACTGTCATATCATAATCATAATAATTATCGTATCAGACCAAATTTCAATGTCAGTGCTGAAATGTCCATATCTGCCTTTTCAAATCAACAAGTGCAAGAAAAATGAGTCTGTGTGATTCTTATTCTGAGAACATCTGGCGAAAAGGTGTGTCCTTGGAAAGGAAACAAGAGATGATGTCAACAGCAGAATATCCAGGACTGATTCTGTCTGTTCTAAAGGCCTCCTGTGTTTCAGCGCAGCACAGGCATGAGATATTTTCATGAGTTATTGATGGGTAAATGGGTGCCAGAAAGAGGTGATTTCGGGCTACGGCACACAGCCAAAGAGGGAAAAATGCAACATTGGATCCATGGCCAGGTTGGCTACACATTTAGCCAAGTTCGAATCTGGTTTGCAACATTTACAGATTTCACTTTCCTATCAATTCCTGTCTTAAATCTCACAGTGTCTATAAAGAATGGACCAAAAGTTCAGCAGTATTGTCTTACCCAAGGCTGGATATCCCAAGTAAAACCGATCCGCCCCAATCCATCCCAGGAAGAGTGACAGAGCAACCGCTACTTTGTATGAGTAACCACTCCTAATGTAAAACAACACATCCACATTATTAAAAGATATTAACAGATTATATACAAATATAAGAATAATCTATACTCAAATTCAAAGTAAGTTTGACTTACACATTTCGACATAGGACGCTTTTGTTGAACCCGACCTCTTCACCGCTGAATTTGAACTGTGTTCCATTTGACAGCCGACAGCTGATGTTTGGAGCAGGTAGACATTCCACTGCAATGAAACACAGCCTTAGAGTCCTGAGGGGTATTCCAGAAAGCAGGTTATGTGACATACCCGGGTAAGTTTAAGGGTAAGTTAGTGGATAACCTCAACTTTCGGTTCCAAAAACGGAGGTAACTTTCTGTACAAGGCACCATAGGAACTTACTTCTGAAGATAACCTGCTTGGTAGCAGGTTATGTTCCAGGGAAAGGTTCATCAGCGCTATCAGCGCATGCTATGATCTACTGACGAGCCTTCAGTGGGCGAGACAGATAGCACATTATATAATATTACATTTTGTAATATAGCCTATATATATATATATATATATATATATATATATATATATAGATAGATAGATAGATAGACATAGATATAAAGCGCTAATATAAGTAATAAATAAGGTAATATATTATTCTAATATGGTTATTATATTTCTTTTATTGGCGTATATAATAGTTATCGGTATAAATGATAAAACACTATGACAAGGTGATGTTTAATTTATTATATTATATATTTATTACATTTTATATTATCGTCTCACACATGGATCTGCATTTTCTATATTGTATTTCTATAATAAAAATACATATCTGACAGGACTTAATACATAATTATCATCAAACAAACAATAAGGATTAAAGATTAAATGGGAAAAAAAAGAATAATGATTGCACAATCATCAAGTAGGTGGCGATATGCACTAAGCATGTAAATGACCATTGAACAAAAGAAGAAGAAATAAACAGCATAGCACAGTTTTTCTTAGCGTCCGATTCCATAGTGCCTCGTTGATTCATCGCTCTGTTGAGAATGTCTCGAGTCTTAAACAGGAACATACTCTGAGTTGAACGAACTTACTCCCGGATGAGTTTTGGGAACCACATACCTCGGGTAAGCAAGGTTTGGGGTTAATCAACTGAGAGTTCAGGGTTTAGCTGACGGTAAGTTAACCGTGCTTTCTGGAATACACCCCTGATTTAATAAATCACAGAGTCATGTACTGACATGTAACTGGTATCAGGCATAATCTGGCATTTTAGACATATATTTTTATGAAACACAAACAAATGAAAATAGAATATAGATAAATAAAATTATTAGTGCTGTCAATCGATTAATCACGATTAATCGCATCCAAAATAAAAGTTTTTGTTTACATAATATGTGTACTATTTATTATTTCTATATAAATACTCACACATACAGTATATATTTTGAAAATATATTTATAATCATATAATTTGTTATATATAAATATATTTAATATAGAAACAACATATTTTTCTTAAATATATACATGCATGTGCGTGTATATATAAATAATAAATATACACAATATACACACATATATTATGTAAACAAAAACTTTTATTATATAATTATATTATTTATTTGTATTTAAAATTATATATATATATATATATATATATGAGAATTGTAATAAATACATTTTAGATGATAAAATTATTAAAATTATTATAATAAATTAAATAAAAATCATGTTATAACAAAAATGATTAAACATGAAAAACATTACATATAACAATTATTATAATAAATAATTTAAAACAACAAAAACAACACTCAACAACATTAAACAACATAACACATAAAATTTATTACAATATTATAGTGTATAATTATAGTTTATAATTAATTATTAAAATATTAATGTTACAATACATTAAATATTACATAATATTGTATTACATTATTATATATCATTATTATAAAAGTAGAAATTAATTATTATTAATTAATAATAAACTGTAAATGTATGATGTTTAATATAAATGTATATTATGTTTAAAAATAAATTATAAATGTATTATTTAATATTTATTATACATTATAAATTATATACTATTTAAAATAGTTATATTAAAATTGTAATATTTTTAAAATGTATTCTTACACACTATACTGATCATAATCTTATAATTATTATATATGTATACATTAAGTATTAATAATTTTTTAGTTATACATTATATATTATATTATTGACATGATATAAATGTAATATAATTATATTAATACATATAAATGCATATACATAAAAATACATTAAAAATATTATATATCACATAATATTGTATTACATGATTATATTAAAGTTATTCTAAAAATGTAAAATGATTCTACATAATATAAATGTATAAGATTATAATATATTTAAAAAATATTATGAAACTATTTATTATAAATTATATATTATTTTACATAGTTATAATTATATTATTAATCAAATGTATATTTACACACTACAACAGCAGCATTTTAAATAGTGAAACATATGTACAGCACACCCACCCCAAGCCAACCGGTCCTTGCAGTTTTCTGGTTCTTGAATTGCATCATCTATTTTGGGTTCTTTACACAAATACTTGAGCATTGTTTAAGGAGAAATCAAGTGGTATTTATATCATAAAGCAACATTAACTGATACAGATTTTTACTAGTGATGGATGAATGACAGACATTAGCCATCATAGACAATCAGTGGACAATCAGCTTAACACTTACAGAAATAGAAATGTAATCAATTTGTGCATTTATGTCAAAAAAACACATCTGAAATGTTCAAACAGGTCTAAATGTAATGTCATGCAATTTAAGGCATATAGAGTAACGTTATATAGCTATCTATATCCCTCCATACACGACTGAATCACAAATCTAGACCACAAATCCTAATATTTGTACTCTAATGATGTAAAATACTGACTTGTAGGTTAAATCAGTACATTTATATTAAGAACAAACATCAGTAAAAGCGGCAATGCTAGCTAGCAGGCTACTAATTCACCATTTCCAAAATATTTACGCGATTTTGAAAGGATATTGTCCCAACCGCAGTTTATCACAGTTCTCCACATCCTCACTCAAGCTGTGGATGACAGTCAGGCAGAAGGCGAAGATGATCAGCGGTCGTGTTGTCGACCGAAAACGCAACAAACTCCTCCAGTGCAACGCCATGTTGAACTGTCACATGACTGCCGGAGCTCTTAAAGAAACAGTGCACCAGATTCGCCGCACACATAGCACGTAAGTCTCTCGTAACTCTCTTATTTAGCGCCTTTAACTTTATGCATATACTTAGTAAAGCCTGGTTATTTCGTTAGAGCAAGTTTGCATTTAAAACCAAGTGTCGGTTTAACTTATTAGCGGTGTTTGATGCTGATAATCAACTTTATAACCGGCTAACTGCGCTAGCCTATGTCACATAATGGGGTTTGTATTGAGAAGCTGAAATACGCTTGTGTATGCGGTTGTATTTCCATTCTTTTCAAAGTTAAGATTTATCAATAGTATTTTAAAACAGAGCACGTTTTGATTGATAAAATGATTCTTTAGACTGTCAGCAAGTTTTTAGAGCACTGATTTCAATGGTGACTCAGTGTTTTACGTGTATGCACCTGTTTGTTTGCGTTTATAGAATTTATATTATGTGACATTACACAAATAATGCTTTATTTAAAGAGTAGAAATATAAACACATCTTTATTCTTCAGTTACATAATGGTTTCTTTGTTAACTTGTGTTTAAACTTAAATAAAGTTCGCCGAAACTTGAGTTATCACGTAACGTTACTTCCTGGTTTCAGGTGAGGCTCGCGCAGGTGTAAGCACACACAAAACAGGACTCAGTCTTAGCCCAAAACAATAATTGAAATGCTGGATTGAGTTTTATGAGGGATTCCAAGTTGACAGAGATTTGATTTAACCTCAAGACCAAGTGTATGGACGAATATTGTAGGTGAGTAAGGAAGATACCCTCACTTTTGTTTAGCTGGCTGCTCAGGTGAACAGAAACTACCAAATGATAGTTTAAAAGATATGGATACAGGTTCTAGAAATCGATGCTTGTGTCTTAGATTAATTTCTGTTTCATCATATGAAAACAAACGCATGCTGTCAACATAAATTGAGTAAAGCTAAGATTCACTACCATTTTTTGGAGAAATATTGATGATTTATGAATTGTAACCTTTGCATGGTTCCCATTTTTATGGAAATTGAAGAAAAGAAAGGTCAACATGGAAATTAATAAAACTTTGAAAAGTCATTTCAATTTGTTATGTTTAATTATTAGTTATACTGAACTTTTGAGTGTGTGTGTGTAGTAAGAGTATGAAAATGTTTGATACAGCTCATTAAATTATTTTTATTATTACTGACAATAATTATAATAACAGCAAGTATTATAGTTGTAGCCGTTCAAAAGTTTGGGATCAGTAAGATTTTTTATGTTTTTTTTTTTTTTTTAAATGAAGTCTCTTATGCTAATCAAGGCTGTATTTATTTCATCAAAAATACAGAAAAAACAGTAATATTGTGAAATATTATATTCATATGAAATATTATAAATCAGCACATTAGAATGATTTCTGAAGGATCATGTGACACTGAAGACTAGAGTAATGATGCTGAAAATTAAGTGCTGCTTCACGGGAATAAATTATAAAGTATATTAAAATAGAAAACTGTTATTTTAAATAGCAATATTTTTTTTATTTCATATTTTCATATTCTGCCATTTTAATTTTTTTTAATGGAAATTACACTCAAAAATAACAATTTTAATGTATGTATTTTCCATAAAATTATTTTTAAAAGCCTAATTAAATTAGTATTAGTAACTTGCCTTCATTGACTGATCAATTCAAAATCAAATAGAAGTTTAAAAGTGTTCAAATATCCATTTCCATCCACTTTCACAGGTCAATCTGCACTGACTTTTCAAGATAACGACAATGTATGAGAATGTGCCGACAGGTATCACTAATTTTTGTGATTTTCATCCAAGCAAGCATACTATGTCTTTAATCCGTCTTTGCATGGTTAATATCTGGATTGTGTGTGTTCTCAGTGTCTGCTTCCGAGCGGCAGCAGGTGCTCCAGGCCTTGGAAAGACTTCAGTCCAAGCTCGTGCAGAGGGAAGAGTGGACCCACAGCGACAGGCTCGGCACGCTGAAGGAAGCCCTGCAGAGCCCTCTGTTCGGCCACATCCTCACCCTGCAGCACTCTGTCAAACAGCTTAAAGACCAGGTGAGACTTCCTCTAAATTAGACATATATGCTTTTTAGCGATAACACATTAACCTTTAAAGACAGACTTACTGTGAGCTTTGAAATTAAATGAATATATATATATATATATATATATATATATATATATATATATATATATATATATATGACCCTGGACCACAAAACCAGTCTTAAGTTGCAAAGGTATATTTGTAGCAATAGCCAAAAATACATTGTATGGGTCAAAATTGTCGATTTTTCTTTTATGCCAAAAATCATTAGGATATTAAGTAAAGATCATGTTCCATGAAGATATTTTGTAAATTTCCTACCGTAAATATACCAAAACTTAATTTTTTATTAGTAATATGCATTGCTAAGAACTTAATTTAAACAAATTTAAAGGCGATCCAGGGTCACACACACACAAATACATACATATATATATATATATATATATATATATATATATATATATATATATATATATACATACAGTGCCTTGCAGGAGTATTCATTCATTTTTTTCAAGTTTTATGTTGCATTATGTTAAACTGCAATAAATTACTTTTTTTTTCCACATCAGTCTACACTCCATACACCATAATGACAAAGCAAAAACAGAACTCTCACAACTTTGTAAATTTATAAAAAATCTGAATTAAGTATGTTGCATAAGTATTCAAACCCTTAACTCAGTACTTAGCTGAAGCACCTTTATAGCCTCAAGTCTTTTTTTGTTTGATGCGACAAGCTTTGCTCATCAGGATTTGGCAATTATCTGCCATTCTTCTCCTCATCTGTTCACCTCTCAAGCTCTGTCAGGTTGGATGGGGGCAGATGCACGTTTTCAGGTTTCTCCAAAAATATTTGATTGGGTTCAAGGCCAGGCTGTGGCTGGGCCACTCAAGGACATTCACAGAGTTGTCTATAAGCCACTCCTACTGTGTGTTTAGGGTCATTGTCCTGTTGGAAGGTGAACCTTCTGCCCAGTCCAGTTTTCATTAAGGCTATCTCTATATTTTGGTGCTCTGAGCTTTTCTTCTACTCTGATGAGTCCCTCAGTCTCTGCCGCTGAAAGACAGCCCCGCAGCATGAGGCTGCTACCAGCACACTTTACTTTTTTGGATGGTACTCTGCAGGTGATGAGCAGAGCTGGTTTCCTTCAAACATGATGCTTAGAATTGAGGTTCATCAGACCAGAGAATCTTGTTTCTCAGAGTCTGAGGGTCCTTTAGGTGTTACAAAATCTAAGTGGGTTTTTGTGTGTCTTCACTGAGGAGAAGTTTGAGTCTGGCCACCTGACATAAAGCCCAGATCGGTGGAGTGTTGCAGTGATGTTGTCCTTCTGTAGGTTTCTCCCATCTGCATATATGATCATGGAGGCCCACCCGGAGTGACCATCAGCTTCTTGGTCACCAGTCTAGACAAGGCCCTTCTCCATCAGTTGCTCAGTTTGGCCAGGAGGACAGCTCTAGGAAGAGTCCTGGTTGTTTCAAACGTTTTCCATTATGGATAATGAAGGCTACACGATTCTGTGAAGCTTCAATGCAGCAGATTTTTTCTGAACTCTTCCCCAGATGTGTGGCTTGACACAAACCTGTTTCTGAGCTCTACAGGCAGTTCTTTTGATCTCAGGGCTTGGTTTTTGCTCTGATATGCATTTTCAGCTGTTAGACCTTTTATTAAGATGTGTGTGCCGTTCCAAATCATACCCATTCAATTGAATTTGACACAGGTTAACTTCACTCAAAGTGTAGTAACATCTACAAGCAATATGAATGCTCCTGAGCTAAGTTTCAACTGTCCCAGATAAGGGTTTGAATACTTATGCAATGGAATCATTTATGTTTTTTCATGTATAATAAATTTGCAAAGATGTTAAAAACCTGTTATTTGCTTTGTCATTATGGTGTGTGGAGTGTAGATTGTAATTTAAACAGTTTAACGTAAGGCTGCAACATAACAAAACATAAAAAAATGAAGGGATTTGAATACTTCTGCAAGACACTGTGTATATACTATTGTTCAAAAGTTTTAGTTCAGTAAGACTTGTAATGTTTTTTAAAGAAGTCTCTTATGCTCATCAAGGCTGCATTTATTTGATCAAAAATACAAGAAAAAACAGTAATCTTGCAAAATGCTATTACAATATAAAATAATGGTTTCTATTTTAATATACTTTAAAATATAATTTATTTATGTGATGAAATGCTGAATTTCCATCAGCCATTACTCCAGTCTAAAGTATCACACGATCCTTCAGAAATCATTCTAATATGCTGATTTACAGGATAAGCAGTTTATAAGCAGATTTCTATTTTAATATTTTTTAAAGTGTAATTTATTCCTGTGATCAAAACTGAATTTTCAGCATCATTTCTCCAGTCTTCAGTGTCACATGGTCCTTCAGAAATAATTCTAATATACTGATTTGCTACTCAAGAAACATTTCTTATTGCTATCAATGTTGAAAACACTTGCAGTGCTGCTTAATATTTTTATAGCAATCATGATAGAGTTTTTTCAGGATCATACGCAATGCTTCTTGAGATGAGTAGTTTATTCCATCATAAAAACAGTCTGGAACCTTTTAAAAAAAATTCCCTTTTTTAAAATTTTTTTTTTTTTCTTTTTTCCCTTTTTTTTCTAATTTTCTTTTTCTTTTTTTTTTTGTTTGTTTTTTTCCTTTTTTCAGTTTTTTTTAAAAAAAATTCAATTTTGTAATTTTTTTTTTATTTTTGCTTCAAAATCAGTTTAATTTTTTAATTTTTTTTATTATTATTATTTTTCCATTTTTGTATTCAGTTTTTCCAGTTAACCTTGTAAGGCCCAGTTGGTTTGGTTCATGTCTTATAACATGTAATTATTGAATATATGATAGATCTTTTTTGTTTGTGTTTTTCAGTTTTTATCAATTTTTAATTTTTTTTTCTTCCTTTTTTCCAAATTTCCCCCAATTTTTTCAGTTTTTTTGAATTTTTAAATTTATTTATTTTTTTATATGTAGAGTAAATGGAAAAAAAAATATTCCAGGAATGCCTATACAAATAAAAATATGAAAGCCTCAGTAACCCTTTACAATAGGCTTTTTATATGAATTAATATAATACTTAACAGACCAGTAGTTCTGGTATGTTCATGAAAATCAAAGTCTTAAGATATTTCTAACTCTTTGAACGTATTATTGTATATCAAACTAGATTTTTACATTTTTCTGAAAACAAAAAGTGATTCTTGCATTGGAAAAACTTGACGCCATATTGCTAGGGTAGTTGTTACTACAACTGTACACAAAAACAAATGTATAATATATACATAAGGTTATGTTTTTTTAAACACACATGATCATTATATAATGGTAGAATTTTTGTAAATGTCATCAATGTTGAAAGTTAAATCCACTATTTATGTTTCAGTGCGTTAAAATGGTAAAGAATCTCCAAGGTCAGATAAAAGCACAGTATGTTAATGTGTATTCATAATGCCAGATCAGCATAGAATCACGTCATTTGTTTAGACTCAAATAACTTAAAAAAAAGAACTTGTTTGTGTTGCATCCCATCCCAGTATTTCTTATCCACACACTCGAGATTCTGAAAGTCCCTCGTCCCTATTTGTATTCAGTCTGAGTTTTTATTGACACAAGAAACCTCTTTACAATAAACAATCCGCACACCAAATTAAGATAATGGCAATAATGGAAGCTCGCCTTCATATTCTAAGTGCTGGGAAGGTCAGACGTGCGCCTATGAATGCGTCAGGTGAAAAACCTATCAAGTATGTCGAGGCGGGCAACAGCCAGAGTTTCTATCAAGCCTTAATATCTACTGTCTGAGTTTGAGTAAGTGCCTTGTCGGAGATGTATCGATGAAATAGGCTGGAACCTGCTCTGTCAGCCCGGACTAAATAAGCACAAGACTGATAAGTTCCCACAGTAAGAGTCTAAAGGTCATTAATACATTACCTGTTGGGAACTAGCGAATACTGCAGAGGAACGTATTGATTTTTTCCCTTTTATTTTTTCCCTTCCTTTCCTCTGCCTGTAGGACATGGCTGTTCCTCTGAGGGCTCTTTTATCTTTTAGATTTGCAGTACATGGTTTATCCCAAATTATTTGGACGAGCTGTGTGAGATAATGGTTGAAATAAAATGTATTTATTAATTTATTTGTATACTTACAATGATCAGGTTTTTATATACAAATTTGTAAATGGGCACAATTTATATTTGTCAGCAATATGTGGTTTATACAATGTGTTTTATAATTCTACAGCAATTATTTAGACAAGCTTTTTGAATGATAATGCTTGAATCAAAGATTTTGTTTATGTATCCATCTATGCAT
>JAFVLL020032604.1:5388-34518 GCA_021397915.2 Tor tambroides | reverse complement strand
GGGCCTTTAATAGGGGTTAGGGGAGTCCTGTGGGAGCGTGCGACTCGGGACAGGAGGAGGAGGAGGCGAAAACAAACCACGCTCTCATTAGCTCCTTTCACAGTGCTGGAGGCACCGGAGGAGAGACACAGGTGCCACTGAATACAAACACAAGCATTCAAGTACAAGTCAGTGCTGAGTCTCTGTGTCTGCAGCTCATTTAGGGGATTGTGGGTAGAGTGCCTCTCCTGGTTACTGCCCTAATATGCTAAATGTGATCTAGTAGTCCTTTAGCACATGCTTTTAACCAAAGAGACTTACGGTATATTTATTAAAGGTCTTGATCAAATGGCACAACGGTGATAGCTCATGAATCGCACCTTTGCAGGATTTGTAAAGAAATGTCTGAATCATATTTCACCGTTAAATAAATAAATAAAATCTAAATATAAATTAATGTTATTAATAAGGTAACACTTTAGTTTATGGACCAATTCTCATTATTAACTAGTTGCTAACTAGCATGCATATTACAAGCATACTGGCTGTTTATTAGTACTTATAAAGCATATATTAATGCCTCATTCTGCATGACCATATTTTAGATATCTTAATCTTACCTCATACCTAAACTGTACTACTACCTTGACTATTAATAAGCAGCAAATCAGGAGTTTGAGGCAAGTGCGTAGTTAATAGTAAGTTAAGAGGGAGAATTGTGCGCAGTTGCGCTTCGGGTGTCCCAAGTTCGAATCCCACCTCATGGACCTTTCCCGATCCCGTCCCCCTCTCTCTCTCCCACTCACTTCCTGTCATATCTCCACTATCTTATCATGAAAAATGCAAAAATGCCCCCCCCTTAAACAACCTTCCCCCAAAATCTCAGTATTGGTAGATAAGCATAGTAAGGAATATTAAAACATAGCTATACAATTCTAAAAAAAAAATTAGTTATTTTATTAAAAAATTGTGTTTTGTATATTATTATGCAATAAATCTTACAATATTTTCCTTAACAAAAATGTCATTTCTTTTTAAAAATAAATGTAAAATAATTCCTAAATAATAAATGAATAAAATATGTAGTGCTGTCAAACGATTAATCGCATCCAAAATAAAAGTTTTTGTTTACATAATATGTGTGTGTGTACTGTGTATATTTATTATGTACATATAAATACACATACATGCATGTATATATTTAAGAAAAATATGTTGTTTATATATTAAATATATTTATATATAATATAAATTATATGAATATAAATATATACATGTAAATATTTTCAAAATATATATTGGATGTGTGTGTATTTGTATATACATAATAAATATACACAGTACACACACACACATATTATGTAAACAAAAACTTTTATTTTGGATGAGATTAATCGTTTGACAGCACTATATGTAGCCAAATAAAAGAAAAGAAAAGCACATTTCCAAAATCAAATATACTTTCTACCCTTGGTGAAAGTAAAATACAATGTGAAGCAACACAATTACAGCCAATCGCAAAGAAAACACGTGGGGCATAAAACAAAACAAAAACAAAAACCCGAATAACTAATACGTTAGGCATCAATAACCAAAATAAAAGAATAAAATGGATCAACCTTTGAGAAAAAAAAGCAGAAGGATAAATGGGTCAAAAGCCTTACCTGCATGGATATCAACATGAAGTCCACTAAGCTTCCAATTCCACAGAACCCCACAGTGCAGAATTTCAGTAGGCCTAAAAACAAACAAAGAGTGATCCACATGTTAACCAAGAACATACTGTACTACAAAGCCTCCCATCCTAACCAGTTGGTGTCCAAAAACACTTTCTCTCTGGCTTCTCTGTATGACCACAAAGAAAAACAATTTTGAGGGCAAAGCTATCTGTTGTGGTTTTTTTCACGCTTGCAGTAGTGCAGACTGCTGTTGAAGTTTTCAAACCACTGTGCAAGGTTGTAAGGTCAAATTACAACTGTGAGCCAAATTTTTAGAACTGGCTTCTTCTTGTGTGAAAGATCTTAAACTTACTTTAATGCCTTCCAGGTAGGATGGTATGCCACTTAATTAATATTCATGAGCCAAGTTAAGGTTTACAATATCCACGCATAATTGCCACAAAATAAACAATTTTGGTTTCAATTTAAGTAGGCCTACTTTGGATGTCCATTTGAAAACACCATCAGGAGCCCATGAGATCTGCAGTCAATTAAAAACCCCCTTCCATCCTGCGATTCAAACATAATTGCTGCTAATCATCTCTAATATTTCTTATAATTGGTCATTGAGGGGTTTAGGCATGTTGATTCCAGGACGGATATCAAAAAAGCCACCTGCAGAATGTCTTCTCAACAAGTCCAGGCCTTCCTTTGAGTCACACCTGGTCTGGACTGACCTCAGACTTGCTGGGCCATTACGCTCTCAATGAACGCGTCTATACAACTGACTCCAGCGTGGTGTGAGCCTGCCTTTCACAAAGAAGCCGGGAACAAGGGGGACCTTCAAACACTCAGGCCCTTTTGTCCCAAAGCAGGTGCTTAATTGATCAGGAAGTCCTTAAAACATGGAGAGAGGCAGAAAGACGGAGCTTCCCGCTGTATCCCGCCTTGGGATTTAGATGTACGGCTTGAACTCATCTGCATGCGATGACAATAATTGCACTATGGGATAGACGAACACCATGAGATCTGATGGTAAAGGAGAAAACTGTTTTAGTTAATTAGTTGCCGCACGCTGATTTGTTTTGTTAAAACAGCTGGTGCCAAAAAAAGAGCAAGGTGCTCTAAAAAGGGTCATCGGTGGGTTTCTCCCATGTTCTGAAAGCAGCATGTAATCTACAGCTCTGTAAGGACTGATACTCTCGGCCTCATGTGTGAACAGCATGTACCTTTTCTTAAAAGCTCTACCAAACCGTTTCATGACGTCAGTGTGCGCTGGGATTTCTCTCAGGGGTTTATTTTCAAAATAGGCGTGGATCTGGTGGGGACTGTTAATATCGTTGTCAAAGGGGAAGGTCTAGAGTTCTTTGAACTAACAGAAAGGCCAGGAAAACACTTTAATAACCAGTCTTTAATCAAAGTTGTTTTTTTGGCTTTAAAGCCATGGCTGATGGAGGGACTCCCACAAAACCTGTTTAAAACATGAACAGGTCACATGTCAATGTAAATTCAAGAGCTTTTTTAACATTTTATATTGCTGACAAAGTATCTCTTTTTTTTAGGCATATTTTTTATTACAACTAAACACATTTTCCCCTGAAAATCCCCCCTAATTTATGGATGTTTTAGATCTTAAGTTTAATTTTTTATTTTTCTATAATGTACATTACTCCCTAAGCTGATTCTCACTAATGTAATATGGTAAATATTTATTGCATTGTAGTAAAAAAAAAAAAAAAAAATAGACCAGTGTTGTTATTATTAACTAAAACTATTAAAAAACATTTTTGTTAATTCAAATAAAGCTGACATAAAATATTTGATGAAAAACTTAAACTAAAAGTTTAGTACAGAAATGCTACCTTGGCAAATAACTGATTAAGTACTATAATTACTAACTGAAATAAAACTAAAACAGAACTAATTTAAAATTTAATTTAGAATTTAAATTAAATTTTAATTTAATTTAGAATTTGAAAAAAAAAAACTACAAAAATGACAAAAGCACAAAAAATACTAAAAATTAAGCAAATTAAATTGCAAATTGAAAATATAAAAGCTAATACAAAATAAAAACTAATAGTACAGTATATAAATAATCCTAAAATAACAGATTCTTTTAATGAATTTTGTAAGTGCTTCCTTAAAGTCTGTAATTTTATGTGCATCTTTTTCTTGCTATTGTTAAACTGTAAAACAAAATTACATAAATAAACCATAATCGAGATTATATATGCCACCCTGCTCTCTAGATTTCGTTACCAGGATTGGGCATTAAGAAAAAAAACACTAATCTACAATTATATCGGTTACGGTCATATCATAATCATAATAATGATCAGAATATATCCATAACAATTGTCGGTATCAGATCAAATTTCCATGTCAGTGCTGAAATGTCCATATCTGCCTTTTCAAATCAACAAGTGCAAGAAAAATCAGTCTGTGTGATTCTTATTCTGAGAACATCTGGTGAAAAGGTGTGTCCTTGGAAAGGAAACAAGCGATGATGTCAACAGCAGAATATCCAGGACTGATTCTGTCTGTTCGAAAGGTCCCCTGTGGTTCAGCGCAGAACAAGCATGAGATATTTTCTTGAGTTATTGATGGGTAAATGGGTGCCAGAAAGAGGGGATTTCGGGCTACGGCACACAGCCAAAGAGGGAAAAATGCAACGTTGGATCCATGGCCTAGAGGCCTACACATTTGGCCAAGTTCGAATCTGGTTTGCAACATTTGCAGATTTGACTTTCCTATCATTAAATCTCATAGTGTCTATAAAGAATGGACCAAAAGACCAACAATAAAAGTCAAGTAGTACTGTCTTACCCAAGGCTGGATATCCCAAGTAAAACCGATCTGCCCCAATCCATCCCAGGAAGAGTGACAGGGCAACAGCTACTTTGTATGAGTAACTACTCCTAATGTAAAACAAAACACATCCATGTTATTCAAAGATATTTACACAAATATGAATAATCTATACTCAAATTCAAAGTAGGGCTGGGCGATATATCTCATGCGATATGCGTGCACATCTCGTCAGTAAAGCCGGTTCCTTGATTAGCGGTAAATCTCCATCACCTGTTTTCAAATGGAGCGGCATTTAATACACAGAGTCGTAGTTCACTGACAAGCTACGCAATATCGCGTTCATTATGGAAGATGAATCGCCTTCGATAATGAATGCGATATTGCGTAGCTTGTCAGTGAACTACGACTCTGTGTATTAAATGCCGCTCCATTTGAAAACAGGTGATGGAGATTTACCGCTAATCAAGGAACCGGCTTTACTGACGAGATGTGCACGCATATCGCATGAGATATATCGCCCAGCCCTAATTCAAAGTAAGTTTGACTTACACATTTCGACACGGGATGCTTTTGTTAAACCCGACCTCTTCGCCACTGAATTTGAACTGTGTTCCATTTGACAGCCGACAGCTGATGTTTGGAGCAGGTAGACATTCCACTGCAATGAAACACAGCCTTAGACTCCTGATTTAATAGTCATGTAGAGACATGTAGCTAGAATCAGGCATATTCTGGCATTATAGACATATGAGACCCTGGACCACAAAGCCAGTCTTAAGTCGCTGGGGTATAATTGTAGCAATAGCCAAAAATACATTGTATGGATCAAAATTATCCATTTTTCTTTTATGCCAAAAATCATTAGGACATTAAGTAAAGATCATGTTCCATGAAGATATTTTGTAAATTTCCTACTGTAAATATATTAAAACTTAATTTTTGATTAGTAATATGCATTGCTAAGAACTTCATTTGGACAACTTTGAAGGTGATTTTTCTCAGTATTTTGATGTTTTTGCACCCTCAGATTCCAGATTTTCAAATAGTTGTATCTCGGCCAAATATTGTCCTATCATAACAAAATTTCGAAAAATTGACACTTATGACTGGTTTTGTGGTCCAGGGTCACATATATTTTTATGAAACATAAACAAATAAAATGAAATATACAGAAATGTTAATATAATGAAATATATGAATAAAATAATAAAAGTATATATATACACATATACATACATATATATATATATATATATATATATGGAGAGAGATAAATAAATATATTTATTTCAAAATTCAAAATACTGTATATAACAATTATTATAATAAATTATAAAACATAACTTTCTAGCATAAAATTATTACATTATAGTCTAAAATATATGATTATAGTTTATAGTTAATTATATTAATATAGTATATATAATATATTAATATAATTAAGTATAAACTATAATCATATATTATATTAATATATTATATATAATGTTATATACATAGAATATTACATTACATAATATTATATTACATGATTATATATAATAAATATAAAAGTAAAAAAGAATTATTATTCATAACAAATGTATGACATTTAATATAAATGTATCATATATTTAAAATAAATGATAAATATAATATTTCATATTACACAAATTATTTCAAATAGTTATATTAAAATTGTAATGTATAAAATTATATTTACACACAATACTGATCATTTTATATATATATATATATATATATACACACACACACACACACATTAAGTATTATAATATAATTATAGAAATTAATATTTTTCATTATGCATTATATATTATTTACATTATATTAATGAATAGAAATACATAATACATAAAAATACATAAAATATATATTATATAATATTGTATTACATGATTATATTATAAGTTATAAAAATGTGAAATTATAATAAATTATACATAATATAAATATTTTATATAAATGTATAATATTATCATATAATAAAAAATGAAACTATTTATTATAAATTACATATTTTATACAGTTGTATTATAATTAGAATATTTATAAAAAAAATATATTTACACACTACAATAGCAGCATTTAAAACAGTAAAACATATGTACATAGCCGACCCACCCCAAGCCAGCCGGTCCTTGCAGTTTTCTGGTTCTTGAGTTGCATCATCTATTTTGGGTTCTTTACACACATACCTGAGCACTGTCAAGGAGAAATCAAGCACTTGTCTGTATCAGTTAATGTTGCTTTATGATATAAATACCACTTATATCATAAAGCAACATTAACTGATACAAATTTCCACTTGTGATGGATGAATGACTGACATGAGCCATCATAAGACAATCAGTAGACAATCAGCTTGACATTTATAAACATAGAAATGTTATCATTTGTACATTTATGCAATAAAAACCCATCTGAAATGTTCACACAGATCTAAACCTAATCTAATATCATGCAGTGTAGGGCATATTGAGTATAGCTTTCTGCATCACTCCATACAAGATTGAATCACAAATCTAGAACACAACACTTAATATTTGTACTCTAATTATGTAAAATACTGACTTGTAAGTTAAATTAGTACATTTATATTAAAAACAAACATCAGTGACAGCGGCAATGCTAGCTAACCGGCTACTATTTAAACGATCCCAATATATTTAGGCGATTTTGAAAGGATATTGTCCCAGCCGCAGTTTATCACAGCTGTCCACATCGTCCCCCAGGCCGTGGATGACAGTCAGGCAGAAGGTGAAGATGAGCAGCGGCAATGTTGTTGACCGAAAGCGCAACAAACTCCTCCAGCGCAACGCCATGTTGAACTGTCACGTGACTGCCGGAGCTCTTAAAGAAACAGTGCACTAGATTCGCCGCACACATAGCATGTAAGTCTCTCGTAATTCTCTTATTTGTCGCCTTTAACTTTATGCATA
This sequence comes from Tor tambroides, assembly GCA_021397915.2. Taxonomy (NCBI): domain Eukaryota; kingdom Metazoa; phylum Chordata; class Actinopteri; order Cypriniformes; family Cyprinidae; genus Tor; species Tor tambroides. Next base: position 27,125 of record JAFVLL020032604.1, on the reverse strand, counting down.
TACTTAATAAAGCCAGATTGTTTGGTTAGAGCAAGTTTGCACTTAAAACCAAGTGTCGGTTCAACTTATTCGCGGTGTTTGATACTGATAATCAACTTTATAACCGGCTAACTGCGCTAGCCTGTGTCACATAATAGCGTTTGTATTGGGAAGCAGGAGCACGTTTGTGTATGAGGTTGTATTTTCATTCCTTTCAAAGTGACGGTTTATTGTTGATATTTGAAAACAAAGCACGTATCGATTGATAAAATGATTCTTTAATGTCTTATTTAGACTGTCATAAGTTTTTAGAGCAGTGATTTCAATGGTGACTCGGTGTTTTACGCGTATACACCTGTTTGTTTGCGTTAATATAAGTTATATTATATGACATTATATAAATAATGCTTTATTTAAAGAGTAGAAATACCAACACCGCTTTATTCTTCAGTCACATAATGGTTTCTTTGTTAACTTGTGTTTAAACTTAAATAAAGTTCGCCGAAACTTGAATGATCACGCACTTCCTGGTTCCAGGTGAGGCTCGCGCAGGTGTAAACAGACAAAACAGGACTCAATCTCAGCCCAAAACAGCACTTGAAATGCTGGATTGTGTTTTATGAGGGATTCCAAGTTTTGATTTAACCTCAAGACCAAGTGTATGGACTTAAATATCGTAGATATACAGATACTCTCACTTTTGTTTAGTTGGCTGCTCACGTGAACAGAAACTACCAAATGATCATTTGAAAGATATGCTGTTACAGGTTATAGAAATCGATACTTGAATCTTGCATTAATTTCTGTTTGATCATATGAAAACAAATGCATGATATCAGCTTAAATTTAGTAAAACTTGCATCTTTTGATTATTTATGACTTTGAATTTATGAAAAGACAGGTCAACGTGGAAATTAATACTTCTTAAAAAAACCTTTTCTATTTTTTAAAGTCTTAATTATGAGTTATACTGATCTTTTGTGTGTGTGTGTTGTGGTTAATAAATATTACTCAGTACTTACATGTATAATTACACTGTAACAAGGACACCTTAAAATAAAGTGTAACCTTTATAGAGGCAGTTACTGTTTGTACACAATGATGACGTAGCAACGTATGCGCGCGCATATTGGCAACGGAAGTATGGCGAGAATCAGCAGCGTGTCAAGCTACGCGAGCGGATTAAGCAACACAGACAGAGAAAGTTATTTGGAAAAGTTGACTTTATCAAATGGTATCCGGCTACCAGATCCGTGTACTATAGTGGAGTGGATAGAAGACGTTAGCAGATGGCCAAATATACAGTGGCCAGATATATATATGTATTTACACAACAACCAGACATTTTGATGCTGGGAAACCGTTTTGATAAACTTTCGTTGCTAACACGTTAGAGCCAGTGGGGAACAACACCACTTCCGTTGCCAAAATGCGCGCGCAACTATTTGATCACGTGGGCTGTAAAAGGGTCTATTATTGCTGACAATAATTATAATAACAGCAACTATTATAGTTGCATTATTATTATTATTCTCTACATAACAATTTCGAAACATTAACTGTTTGGTTCCTGTCATCCATTAAATAATAATATTTCTGCAATTTATATAATTTTTAATGGAAATTACACTCAAAAAGAAGAATTTTAATGTATACAATTTCCATAAAATTATTTTAAAATGCCCAATTGAGTTAGTACTTGTAACTTGTCTTTATTGACTAATCAATTCTAAAATCAAATCGAAGCTTAAAAGTGTTCAAATATCCATTTCCTTCTACTTTCACAGGTCAGTCTGCACTGATTTTTCAAGATAACGACAATGTATGAGAACGTACCGACAGGTATCATTTTTGTGATTTTCATCTAAGCAAGCATACCATGTCTTTAATCCGTCTTTGCATGGTTAATATCTGGATTGTGTGTGTTCTCAGTGTCTGCTTCCGAGCGGCAGCAGGTGCTCCAGGCCTTGGAAAGACTTCAGTCCAAGCTCGTGCAGAGGGAAGAGTGGACCCACAGCGACAGGCTCGGCACACTGAAGGAAGCCCTGCAGAGCCCTCTGTTCGGCCACATCCTCACCCTGCAGCACTCCGTCAAACAGCTTAAAGACCAGGTGAGACTTCCTCTAAATTAGATATATAGACATAAACCTTTAAAGACACACTTACTGTGAGCTTTGAAATTAAATGAATTAATTATTATAATATATCTGTTTATATTATAATTAATACAGTATAGCGTTCAAAAGTTTGGGGTTGGTAAGATTTTCAGATCCTTTTAAATAGAAGACTCCTATGCTCACCAAGGCTGCATTTATTTGATTAAAAATACAGTAACATCAGTAATATTGTGATATATTATTACAATTCAAAAGAAGTTTGAATATATTTTAAAATGTAATTTATTCCTGTGATGCAAAGCTGAATTTTCAGCATCATTACTCCAGTCTTCAGTGTCACGTGATTCTTCAGTAGTCATTCTAATATGCTGATTTGCTGCTCAAGAAACATTTCTTATTACTATGTGTTAAAAAAAACTTGTGCTGCTTAATATTTTTATGGCAACCATGATAGTTTTTATTTAAGGATCATATGCAATGCTTCATGAGATGAGTAGTTTATTCCATCATAAAACAGTCTTGAACCTTTTTTTTTTCTTTAAACAATTTTTTGATTTTTTTCCCCCCTTTTTTTTAAATTGTTTTTGCCCTTCTTTCAATTTTTCCATTTTTTTTTTTTCATTTTTCAAATAAAAAAAATCTATTTTTTATTTTTTGCTTCAAAATCACTTTGTAAATACTTTTTCTTTTCTTTTTTCATTTTACTTTTTTCTTTTCTTTTCTTTCAATTTTTGTAATCAATTTTTCCTCTTTTTTTCCGATTTTTTCCCAATCTTTTTCTTTTTCTTTTTTTTTTGGCTTCAAAATGTGATTAATTTCAGGCCTGGTTGGTTTGGTTCATGTCTTATAACGTAGCAATTGAATATAGATTTTTAAATATCTATATATAAAGTAAACGGGGAAAAAAATAATTCCATGAGTGCCTATACAAATAAAAATATGAAAGCCTCAGCAACCCTTTACAGTAACCTTTTATATTAATTAAAATAATAAATAACAGACCAGTAATTCTGGTATGTTCAAATATGAAAATGAAAATCAAAGTTTCAAGATATTTCCAACTATTTGAATTTATTATTTTATATAAACTAGATTTTTACATTTTTCTGAAGACAAAAAGTGATAGTTGCATTGGAAATACTTATTGCTAGGGTGTTTTTTTCCACACTACTAGCTTTTTTTAATTAACTAATGATCATATAATGGCAGATTTTTGTAAATGTCATTGATGTTGAAAGTTAAATCCACTATTTATGTTTCCGTGCATTGAAATGGTAAAGAATCTCCAAGGTCAGATAAAGCGCAGTATGTTAATGTGTATTCATAATGCCAGATCAGCATAGAAATCACATCATTAATTTAAACTCAAATAACTTAAAAACTGAACTTATTTGTTTGCATCCCATCCCAGTATGCAGGCCGGTGAGCATGTATTTCTTATCCACACACTCGCGATGCTGAAAGTCTCTCGACCCTATTTGTATTCAGTCTGAGTTTTTATTGACACAAGAAACCTCTTTACAATAAACAATCCGCACACCAAATTAAGATAATGGCAATAACGGAAGCTCGCCTTCATATTCTAAGTGCTGGGAAGGTCAGACGTGCGCCTATGAATGCGTCAGGTGAAAAACCTATCAAGTATGTCGAGGCGGGCAACAGCCGGAGTTTCTATCAAGCCTTAATATCTACTGTCTGAGTTTGAGTAACTGCCTTGTCGGAGATGTATCGATGAAATAAGCTGGAACCTGCTCTGTCAGCCCGGACTAAATAAGCACAAGACTGATAAGTTCCCACAGTAAGAATCTAAAGGTCATTAATACATTACCTGTTGAGGACTAGCGAATACTGCAGAGGAATGTATTGATTTTTTTCCCTTTTATTTTTTTCCTTCCTTTCCTCTGCCTGTAGGACATGGCTGTTCCTCTGTGGGCTGTTTTATCTTTTAGATTTACAGCATATGGTTTATCCCAAATTATTTGGACAAGCTGTATGAGTTAATGGTTGAGAAACAGTTTATTTGTATACTTAAAACAGTCAGGTTTTTTATATACAAATTCGTAAATGGGCACAATTATTGTACTATTATTAGTATTATATTTTATTTTCTGTATAGCTTTAGAATTGATTTTGTCCTCTCTACTCTGTAGTTAAGCAGCTTGCCTCCGGACACATGCACCGAGTTCAGTTTCTCCAGGAAGGGTCAGCTGATCGTCAGTGCGAGTCGTCCGTCCAGCAGCCTGGGATCCGTGGTGTCCAGCGGTACAGCTTCAACTAACGTATCTTCTGAGCAGCTTCAGCGATGGATACATGCAGCGGCAAAGGTGGGATGTATTTTATCTCATTTTTCTTTGGATAAACATTGTTTTATTTACCGTGCCAAATACTGAACATAATTTCTACTATGTTTTGGTTCAGCTTGCATTGTTTATACAGTTAGTATGAAAGATGCATCTTCACTGGATTTTTTAACCTAGGGAAGAAAGACAGAGCTCATCAGCCTGCAGAAGCCGTTGTCTGGAGGTCTGGGTTTCAGTGTGGTCGGCCTGAGACCAGAGGGGGTCGGAAGTCACGGTGTGTTCGTCAGACAGGTGCAACAAGGGAGCGTCGCAGACAGGTGAGACCGCTCTGTTTATTCAGAAATCCGTCCCTTTTGCTGTACACGCCACATTCTGCAAATATCTTCATGTTGTTTTAGGTCAGTTTCTTTGTTTGGACATACTGGAATACATTTTAATGTTTAAAATAAATGTTTGTTGACAGATATATATTGTACCTATTTATGAATTTGTTTACGAAGCTAAAATGTTAATAGTAATAACATTTTAGCATGATATTTATTTATTTATTTATTATTTCAAACTAAATTAATCACATGGATAATAGTAATGATATTTCTTATCTCCAGGGATGGAAGATTGCAGGAGAACGATCAGATTCTGGCGATTAACGGGATTCCTCTGGATCAGAGCGTGACGCAGCAGCAGGCCATCGCTCTCCTCCAGCAACAGAGAGACCGAGTGGAGCTGGTGGTTGTCAGAGACACTGCAGCCAAACCCCGACTCTCCACATCTGGACCCATTCAGACGGTATGCCTGTTTTAAATGTCACTGCATTGTGTTGTCCAGAGTGTTTAACTTGGACTTTGTATCTCTTTAGTTCTCCAGCAGTTGGGGAAGCTACTTTGAAACTGTAGCTTGATGGTTTACAAATCAAATATGGCACATGTTGGATGGCAGTACAGTGCCTATAAAAAGTCCTCATACTTTTTTCCCACATCAATCTACACTCTATACACCATAATGGCAAAGGAAAAAACGGGTTTTTAACATCTTTGCAAATTTATTAAAAATAAAAAACTTCCATTCCATTGCATAAGTATTCATACCCTTATCTGGGACAGTTGGAATTTAACTCAGGAGCATTCATATTGCTTGTAGATGTTACTGCACTTTGAGTGACGTTAACCTGTGGCAAATTCAATTGAATGGGTATGATTTGGAACGGCACACACGTCTTAATAAAAGGTCTAACAGCTGAAAATGCATATCAGAGCAAAAACCAAGCCCTGAGGTCAAACAAACTGCCTGTAGAGCTCAGAGACAGAATTGCATTAAACCACACATCTGGGGAAGAGTTCAGAAAAAAATTATGCTGCATTGAAGTTTCACAGAAGCATGTAGTCTCTGTTACCCTTAATGGAAGAAGTTTGAAACAACCAGGACTCTTCCTAGTGCTGGCCCCCTGGCCAAACTGAGAAATTGATGGAGAAGGGCTTTGGTTAGAGTGGTGACCGAGAACCTGATGGTCACTCTAGTTGAGCTCCATGATCGTATATACAGATAGGAGAAATCTTCAGAAGGACAAACATCACTGCAACACTCCACCGATCTGGGCTTTATGGCGGTGTGGCCAAACTTAATCCTCTCCTCAGTGAAGACAAAAGAAAACACTTGGAATTTGCAAAAAAGCACCTAAAGGACCCTCAGACTGTGAGAAACGAGATTCTCTGGTTTGATGAACCTCAATTCTAAGCATCATGTTTGAAGGAAACCAGGCACTACTCATCACCTGCAGAGTACCATCCCAGAAGTAAAGTGGGCTGGTAGCAGCCTCATGCTGTGGGGCTGTTTTTCAGCGGCAGGGACTGAGGGACTCATCAGAGTAGAAGAAAAGCTCAATGCACCAAAATATAGAGATAGCCTTAATGAAAACCCAGTCCAGAGCATTCAGAACCTCAGCACTTCACCTTCCAACAGGACAAAGACCCCAATCACACAGCAAGAGTGGCTTATATACAACTCTGTGAATGTCCTTGAGTGGCCCAGCCACAGCCTGGGCTTGAATGCAATCAAATATTTCTGGAGAAACCTGAAAATGTGCGTCTGCCTCCATCAAACCTGACAGAGCTTGAGACGTGAAGAGATGAGGAGGAGAATGGTAGATAATTGCCAAATTCTGATGTGCAAAGCATGTCGTAAAAGACTTGACGCTGTAAAGGTGCTTCAGCTAAGTACTGAGTTAAGGGTATGAAGACTTATGCAATGTACTTATTTCATTTTTTTTTTAAATTAATTTACAAAGTTGTGACAATTCTGTTTTTGCTTTGTCAATATGGTGTATGGAGTGTAGATTAATGTGGAAAAAAAGTAATTCAAAGCAGTTTAACATAAGGCTGCAACATAACAAAACGTGAAAAAAATGAAGGGGTATGAAGACTTGTTATAGGCACTGTAACTTGAAACACCATTGCTTCTCTGTGACTAAACATCATGGCATCAAACGTTCACCATATTTGATTGGAACTCCAAATTGCAGCCTGCGATCACTTCAAACCATCACTGATAGGGGGAAAAAAAGCTTTTTCTGTTCCTCAGAAAAAAATAACAGCATTTAGGTTGGAAACGACGAGAGGAAGCATAAATAACAATATTGGGTGAACTGATCCATTAGGTTGTATAGTTGTATAATAGTTGTTTCCGCCACAAAGTCAGTAGAAAGTCAGTCAAAATTCTGAATTTATATCCTGCAATTCTTTTTTTTTTGGTTGTTGTTTTGTTTCCCCCATTATTGCAAGTTTTTAACTTCCAATTTTGTATCTTGCAATTCTGAAAAAAAGTGTGCAGTGTGAGATTAAAGAGCCATGTTTACGTTTTCAAATTTTTTTTTTTTTTTTCCGTTGTGGAATTAAAACAGAATTGTCAGAAATCTCAGAATTGCGAAAAGTTTTTAGTTAAGAGTTTATATCTTGCAATTCTGACTTTTTTCTCTCAGTTATGAGTGAATTGCATTTTATTTGTGATATAAAGTAGCAGTTGTCTTTTTTATTTATTTACTTATTTTTATTCAGTGGTGGACACATGCTTCTATAAGTAGCATGGGGTGGTCGATATAAGCAAAATCTTATATCACGATATGAGTAATTTTATTTCTCGGTAGCTGTATTTATATACAATATAGTTATTTTTGCTTTAAATAAGGTCTCTATGATATCAAAACTTTTGATACCATAGAAATGTCATAATTCTTGTTACCCGTGTCAATATCACAAAAAAAAACTAATACTAGCCTAAATTTAAAAAAATACAAACTCACGCTCGATGAAGACAAGTAAACAATCAGTGATTAAATTAGAATAAGAAATGAGCAATAGGGCAAAAAAAAACTACAGTAGAACAAATAAATGTATAAAAACATTGCATATTCTTCACTGTGTAAATTAAATATATATTTTCTCTTATTAAAGTTACAAAAGTGAAGAGCTTTGAGAGATTTTCTCTCTTTTGTTGTTTGATTAGCATCAATGACAGACAGCAGGAATATTAGACTGCTGTCACTTTAAGAGCTGCCCAGATCCAATATACTGTTACAAACGTTTTCTTTCTCAGCTGTTTGCTTTCACTTAAGACCTAAATTACTGTGTTTAGGAGGATACTTGCAAAGATGAGCATTTTGACACATACAACTGTGTGTATTTAACTGCTTAAGGCCTATAAAGCGGCAAAAATAACTCCCAGTACTCCAATGCGCACATATAGGGAAATGAGTTTTTTCGCTGCTGATTGCTTTTCAACGGCTTAAAATCACTTGTTTTTAAACCGCAATGTTTAAAAACACGTGCAAACGATATGTTTTCATGACGACGTAGAGCGTGTAACCGCGATAGATACGATAGTCCAAAATCTCTACCGGTTAATCGTGTCTATCGGTAAATCGCCCACCCTGACAGTAGCATAAATACTTAGGAACATGCTATTAGTATTAGCAGTAACTAATTTAGTTTCTTTTGGAAGGTTTCATGTACATTTTTAAACTTAAGTGCAGATGTCATTTTTGGCTTTGGCATGGTTTTCAAGTTTATTATTACCTATTTAATAAACCCAATATTTCCTAAGGCCTAACAAACTGAGCTTAGTTTATATTGATGTTTTAATTTTGACCAGATACACAAACATATACAAATGATTAACTCCAGTGACAGAAATGATAACAAACTGCTTAAGGATCTTGATTTAACCTGCCTGAGCTGCAAACAGTAATTCAGCCTAAACTAAGAGTATATGTATTTGTCCTGTTCCCATTGTTATAATGTGAAAAATACAGCCCTTAAAACATCCTGTTATAATCTGAACGTGTCTAAACCAAAAACAGAAGGAGAACAAAATGCGCAAACTTTCTCAGGTTCATCCGAAAGACCTTTGTACCACCGAAAGAAATAAACTCGGAAGAGGAAGAAAATGAGGCTGGAAAGACCAACAGCCAGTAGATGAACTGCATTAACCTAAGCCTCCAACAATAAACACAACGCTTCCCTCTCATCTACTTTAATTAAGTGCCCAAACCTAACCGCTCTCAAATTAACGGCGAATACATGCAGCGAGTTGCTCTTGCTGGAAAAATGACAGTAGTTTTGATTTGGTCTCTGCATTGTAAGCTTGTGTATTTCTGCTCTGTTGATGCTTATTTTTTCGATTTGAAATGTTTAATATTCTTAATTTGGGACCATGTCCTGCATATCATAGCCAGACTTTGGTTTAATTCGTGTGCTGTTCCATTTCAGAGTTGTGTTTAATGGAGCAAAAGTCTGGTTTTCATTTGGTTGCTTGCTGCCTAGCCAAACTCTCTGTCACCAGATGTCAACAAAGTAGTCAGTGCTGCTGAACTTGTTTATAAGTCAGATTAAGTGTCTGTTTGTTGCGCTCTATAAAATAAAATAGATTTTATCGCGAACATGACTTAACACCGCAAACGCAGAAGGAAATAGAGTGTACAGAAGGCTTTGCCAAGATGTGATACTGACGATTATTGTGATGTATAAAAAAAAAAATCACCCAATTTTTTCACCCAAAAATTTCAGTAGGGAAAAAAATGTTGTTCTTAAAGGAGTCAAACAAACTTTTAAACCATAATAATAATAATAATAATAATAATAACTATTTTAGTAGTATTTATACCAGTGTCAGTTTAACTCAATTCTAATTGCTAATTTAGTTTTTAATGTAATATATAAATATGCATGTTTTTATATTAAAAAATTTAAATACATTTTATTTATTTTTATTTATTTAGACAATTTAGAATTGTGAATTTGTGTGATTTCTATGATTAATTCTAATACACTTTTATTAATTTACAATTTTTAATTGTCAGCCCTATTTTATCTTGTTTGTAGAAATCCCACGTTTAATTTAATGTCTTTTTCAAAATATCATTTTGTTCCATTTTACTGTACAATTTTTAAGAAATATATATATTTTTATTTTTATTTTTATTTTTTAAAGACAAGTTAAAAACTTGATATTTAGAAACGTGATTTAAAAAAAAAAAATTATTTATTTATTTATTGTGAATTATTGTGACTTAATTGTTTTTGTGACCTGGATGTGTTTTCATTTCTTTTTTTTATACTGATATATATATATTGATTTATAGATTGATTATAGTGATTTACAATTGTGAATATTATGATTAAATATGATTTTCTTTTTTTCCTTTTTTGGTGACCTGGACATGTTTTCCTGAGATTAACCCTTGTTTTTTTGGGGGGGGTTTTTTATGATCAACATTTTCATTCAGATTTAGTTTCACATCAGAAATACATATCACAATTCACAGTTCAAAAGAACTATGTACAAACAGATGCCATGAAGCCGTCCACTTGTACCAAAGGAGAGGAAGAAAAATAGATTAGAGATTCACCCTTGTTGAGCATGTAAAATTTAAGCCCTTATTACTTAACTCCAAACACATTGTTTCCTTATTACGTTTAAATGCCTGTCAATCTGAGACTTGGGAATTACTAATGTCAATCATCATATGTCAGCATAAAAGCTTCGCAATGAAGACGTCACTCCACAAGCATGTATTATGTCCTCTTGCTAACCCCATATTCAAACAGACCCCCACCTTCCCTTCCATTTCAATCTATTCTCTTATCGTTTAAAGCTGAGAAAATATTTATCTATTTAAGATTGTTAGGACCCCAAGGGATCACCGCTCCATTCCTTAAATGGAGGGGAGCAGGAGCAAATGTAGCTGAGGTATATTTTTCCCCATTTCCCCTGCCCTTCTATCTCTCTGTAGACCCAGACCTCTGAAGCCCTTGAAAATATCTTGAATCCTAATTATACTCCATTGGAAAGTTTCATGCAGGCAAGACTTGTGTTGCACTGCTCCGGGATTCCCGCTCCTGGAGGAATAACATCCAAGCCTTTTCCCAACGGAGATGTTTTCTGCCTCCCACAATGGCTTTCTCATTAACCATCGCTAATGTATATATGTTTATGTAAGCTGCGGCCTGAAGGAAATACGGCTGTTTGTGGAAAGAAATATAGCTGTATTTGTTGGGTTTGGGTCATCAGTGTTTGCTGTGTTTGAATCCTCTAACAGATTTATTATAGGATTGCCAGGCATGTTCAAAGGAATAGCAAACTTAAAAATGACGTTTCTTGAAACTTTTAGTCTTTTTGCAGAAGCATAATTATTTAAATGGTTTTGTATGTTTTTGTTTTGCATTTTATATTGTTTTGTCTTTTTTGTTAGTTTTTTTGCATTTTGTTTTACTTTTAGTTTTTGTATGTGTAGTTATTTTATTTTTATTTTGTTTTATTTTTAGTGTTTTTAAGTTTGTTGTTGTCTTTTCTTTTTTCTTTTTGTTTTGTTTGTTTTTTGTGTTTTGTTTTCCCTTTTTTTTATTATTACTATTTTGCATTTTATTAGTAGTTTTTGTTTTGTTTTGTCTATTGTTTCTTTTTATTTTTATTTTGAGGTTTTATGTTATTTATTTTTGTCTTTTTTCAGTTTTTGGTTTTTGTTATTTTCTTTTTGTTTGTTTTATTTTTAGTTTTCATTTTCGTTTTTTTTCTTTTTGTTTCTTTTTTTAAAATTATTTTTAGGTTTTTGTATGTATTGTTGTGTTTTAGTTTTGTTTTTGCGTGTTTTTTTGTTTTGTTTTGTCTTGTTTTGTTTTCATCAACTCAAATGTTTAGTTGCAAAAAAAGCACGTTAAAATCTACCCCCACCCCCTTTTTTTTTTTAAATTACGAAACCCAATCCTAAAAACATCCAGATGCATCCATTACATGCAACATCATACAAATTGCGTAAAATTGAAGAATGGCAATTTTATCTCTGATCTAATGTACACTGATGAATCATGACAGAGGTGAATTTCGAACCGGGTAAGTAAGTCTCAAAAAGTACTTGAGTTTTCCTTTTGGGACTCAGAAAGAGACTTCTTATCTCCGAAATGGTTTTATTCTCCTCACAGCAGGACGAGCGCTAGTGTGAAGCTTTGTTTCGAAAGAGCGACGGGGCGAACAGCAGAGGAGGGGTTTCATTAGATAGTGAGAAAATTGCAGAGGTAGTCACCCGGCAGATAACAGCCTGGTAATAAGAGAACAGAAATGTACTGATTCCTTGAGAAATTTTGCGTTTGCTCGCAAATCTATTGCGTTCCCAGAGAAACTTTGCATTAGCTTGCAAAGCTGTTGCGTTCCTCCAAGAAACTTTGCGTTCTCTTGCAAAAATGTTACGTTCCCCAGGGACTTTACCCTGTTTAGTAAATCTGGCCCTAAGCGTTCACTCACAAAATGGTTGAGTTCTTTTGCGTTTGCTTGCAAAACTATTGCGTTCCCTGAGAAACTTTGCATTCTCTTCTGAAAATGTTGCGTTCCTCCAAGAAACTTTGCATTAGCTTGCAGAACTATTGCGTTTCTCTTGCAAAAAGGATGCGTTCCCCAGGGAATTTGCCCTGTTTAGTAAATCTGGCCCTAAGCATTCACTCGCAAGATGGTTGAATTCTTTTGTGTTTGCTTGTAAAACTATTGCATTCCCTAAGAAACTTTGTGTTCTCTTGCGAAAATGTTGCGTTCCCCAGGGAATTTGCCCTGTTTACTAAATTTGGCTCTAAGCGTTTGCTCGCAAAATTGTTGCGTTCCCCTGAAAAACTTTGCATTTGCTCGCAAAACTATTGCATTCCCTGAGATACTTTGTGTTAGCTTGCAGAACTATTGCGTTTCTCCAAGAAGCTTTGCTTTAGCTTGCAAAACGTTTGCGTTCCTCTAAGAAACGTTTGCGTTCTTTCGCAAAAATGCATTCTCTCAGAATTCTCCTAGTTAATTTTTTTTTTTTTTTTTTTTTTTTAACCATTATCATGTCCCTTTCAGGGGCTCTGTAAATGTGGAATTTTATAGATATATTTTTATATCATTCATGACTTTTTTTGTTGTTATAACTAATAAAAGTGTGTTATTGTTTTTTTTTTAGTTTTTTTTTTTTACCATATACAAAAACTATTAAGTTGACATTTAGATTTCTACCTAAATGTCAACATTAGGGGAACAGTTATGAGATGAAATGGTACAAAAGTGACTTGTTTTGAGAGTAGACATCATGTAGGACAGCGTACAGTATGCGTGTGTTTGCAATAATCCTATTTAGATGACTTTTCTCTGTTCGTATCTTTAGCGCTACTGGAAAGCATTTGACGTGGGAACTTGAAAAGCAGATTGTTCAATACACACCTACTGATGTCAGCTTTACTCTCTTCAGTGCTTAGCCAGGAGGGACAGAGACTGGAATACAACCTGTCCTGGTTTAGACCACTCACACACACACACACACACACACACACCCCTCCTCTTCTCTCCCACCCAGTGTCCAGAGCTCAGGCAACAAACCCCTTCTTGTTCAAAAGGCACATTGCTTGCATTTCACACATCAGTGGATCTTATGCTCCAAAAAAGCTGTCAAAATCAGGGCTTTGTTATCCCTGGCGTTTCCCATTTCAACCTTTAATGGCTGCGGCGGGCTTCAATGCACCCCCGCTGTCCCCGGCACAGTGGCAGGAACAAGCTGCCGAGATTTTCCCTGCGCAAGTTGATGTATCAAACGCCTTTCATGTCTCGCGCTTCACAAAGACGGCTGTTCTCCTCTCCGTGCTTTGTGTAATCACTCTTTAGTCCTCCCCTTCCTCTCGCCGTTCGTTTGGCCCGTCTGCCAGAGTCCTAGAAAGAAGAATACGTCTCACAGCTCAAGCCGACCGGAAAGGGCTGTGAGGAAAGGCCACGTAAGAGTGACACGGTTATTGTGGATGTTAGACTTTTGGCTCCTGCACCTGTGGATGATGGGAACAAATTAGGTTGTAAATGTAAGATTTGGCTCAGGCCTGCGTTTGGGAGGTAAATTACACTTTGGAGGCTGGTAAAAATGACTTATAATGCAATCTGCAATTGTTAACAGGTAATATGTGTTTGTATCTGTACAAAGATTGGTCATATGCTAACAAAATACAATTAATAAAATAAATGAATAATGTATAACTAAATATAATATAAGTTTTATATCATAAACTTATATGTCGTAATTATATGGATGGTAGTATTAAAAAAAAAATTTTTTTACAATATAAATTATTTAACAATATAAAAAAATTTATTAAATATACATTTAATTAAATATAATGTAAATATAAACAAACACACACACACACACATATATATATATATATATATATATTTATATATATATATAAACATTTAATGTGTGTTTGTTTGACAATTTAACAAATTACGTAAAATAAGTGTATATTTGCAAATATTTAGGTACATGTATAATTTAACAAAAAAAGATGACATTTTTAAACATTTACTGTGTGTATGTTTAACAATATAACAGATTACATAAAAATGAAATAAATGTATATATGCAAATATTTAGATACATGTGTAATTTAACAAAAAATATATTAATTTTAAATATAAACATTAACATTTACATTATTTCAACAATATATAAAAAAAATTCCTTGTATTATTATTTTTTTATTTTATTTTTTTAGCATTTTGTGTAGTTTTGCAACAATCATTGGGAATAATGGGAATTACAAAAAAAAAACACATCTGGATGCTTTACCATATAATTTGGTAGAGGAGCTTTTTCTGGATGGATGGTTGGATGGATGGATGGATCTAATATAGATAGATGGATGGATGGACAGACTGATTCACCTCATCTTCAATGATGTCAACTTCCTCCTTTCTCTCATTCACTTCCAGGATGGGAGGCTGAGAACAGGTGACCACATCCTGCGGATCGGTGAGACGTCCACTCGAGGTCTGGCCAGTGACCAGGTGGTGCAGGTGCTGCAGGCCTGCGGTACCCATGTGAAGATGCTGATCGCACGAGACCCTCTGGGGGAGCCCCAGCCTCCGCCTCCACCTCCACCTGCCCCTGCCACGGCTCCCGTCACCTCTCTGCCACCTCCGCCTCCTGTGCCATCCCGCAGGGGCAGCAAAACGGTACAGAATACACCACCTTTACAATAAATCAGTGAATGAATGATGCAGTATCATCTTAAAAAAATAAACCTATCTAGTTAATATTTGATTGCAAAATCACAAGAAATTAATAATAAATTATAAAATGTTTTTATTTATTTAGTTTTTATTTAGGAAGGCCATATTAAATTGAATTTTTGCTAAAATTAAATAGAAGTTGTATTGCATTAATAAAATGTAATATTTAAATAAAATAACCATTAAAAAAATATTGAAATAAAATAATCACTGAAATAATATTTAAATAAAATATCCAGATGTATTCTGCAAGACATTGGAGGAGAAATTTTCATTATTTTATTTTGCTTTATAATTTAACATTTTTTGGATTATTTTAATTTTCTCCCCCAAATTCTCTTAACTATAATGCAAAAAGTATACATTATTAATATTAATACAGCATAATTATAATTATTTTGCCTTTTAGGCTGATTTAAACTAAAAAAAAAATCATTGTTTTACAGTAATTGTATAACTGTCCTACAGAAGTGGGAATCCAAATATTGTTTCTGGTTAAAACTGCTATTATTACCCCTATTCTAAAGAAATCAGGGACTGATCCATCAAATTCTGAAAATTATCGACCAATTTATAATTTGCCATTCATTTCTAAAATCTTGGTTAAAAATGTGTTGCAGCTCAAGTTCACAATCATCTCTCCAATAATAAATTGTTTGAGCAATTCCAATCCATTTTCCGTCCCCACCGTAGTACAGAGCCTACTCTTGTCAAAATAACTTATGATTTGTTATTGGCAGCTGATTCTGGTTTATTAACAATACCTGTCCTTCTTGACCTGCGTGCGGCCTTTGATAGGATCTCACACAAGATACTCCTGGACAGGGTAGTTTCAATCCAAACCCCAACCCCCCCCCCCCCCCCCCCCACCGTCCTGGCTTAGGTCTTATCTTACCGGTCGTACTCAGTATGTTCAAATTGAAAATTTTAAATCAAGACCATCTATAGACACTACTGGTGTCCCTCAGGGCTCTCTTTTGGGCCCACTTTTATTCATCATCTATTTACTTCCTCTTGGCCATATTCTCAGGAAATATGGTATCCATTTTCACTGCTATGCTGACGACACCCAGCTCTACCTGTCTTCCAAACCCTCTAGGTCTTTTTCTCCACCTTCCTTGACTAGATGTTTAGCTGAAATTAAAGACTGGCTTTCAGCCAACTTTCTAAAACTCAACAGTGATAAAACTGAAGTCTTACTTATTGGTACAAGATCTACTTTGACTAAATCTGATTGTTTTACTGTGGATATCGATAATAATGCAATTTGTCCTTCTCAGCAGGTCAGGAGTTTGGGTGTCATTCTGGATAGCACACTTTCTTTTGAAGCTCATGTCAACAATATTCAATAATAACAGCATTCATACTTTTAAATCTCGTCTTAAGACTTATCTTTTTACCTAGGCTTTCTTATGACTTGCTCTTATTAATTGCTCTCATTATTGCTCTTATAAGCCTTTATTGTATTTATGATGTATGTATGCAGTTGTGCTGTTGAATTTTGTAATGCTGGCAGGACTTACTTATTGTTACTGTTTTTAGCAGTTTGCTTGCTGTAAGGTGACCTTGGGTGTTTAGAAAGGCGCCATTAAATAAAATGAATTATTCTTGTTATTATTAATTAGTCACTACGACTTTTTCTTAATGTACGCCAAAAGTACGCCCGGACGCCTCACAGCGATTGTTTTTTTCGTATCATTTTTGAATATAGGGCTCAAACATGTTTTTGTAGATTCACCCTGTAGCAAAAAGCAGTGTTTAGAAACAATAAAACAAATGTCAGTGTTTGCTCTGTAATGTTGCAGCCAAATTTGGAGGGCTACGAAATCCATGAAGTTGCGTTAAAAAAGAAGGAAGGCCAGAGCCTCGGGATCTCCATAATCGGACACAACGCTTTGACCACTAAGGGTAAGAAACATATTTTGCCTTGTTTTCCCAGAAACCTGACGATTAATCAGTACGCTGTTAATTATTATCTCTCGTCTCTGTTGCATGTCAGATGCGGTGGGGGTCTTCGTGAAGAACGTGGTTCCAGGCAGCGCTGCTGAGCAGAGCGGGAAAATCCTTGTCCACGACAGGATAATAGCAGTGGGTTCTTAATCACTTTTTAATGAGCTCTACCTTAATTAGCCTTGTGTCCGTACGAGCGCTCTGACAGAACAGAACGGCAACTAAGCGAGACGTCTCTTTCATTTCACGTCGATTCACAGTTTAATAAGAACGGGTTTGAGCGTGGACGCGGTCAGCTGTCGCGCTTTCCCCAGCCTCATGCTAGGCTAATCAGTCGGTTAGCTGGGCCTGAAGTGACTTCTTGATTGTCTTTGTGTCTGTGTGAACAGTTGGATGGCGTGAACCTCCAGGGATTCACCAACCAGGAAGTCCTGGAGGTAATGAAACGGACGGGCGATATCGTACACCTTACCCTCATTAGGAAGATCAACTCGCCCAAGAGGACGGCTGTAGAGAAATCACTAGATAAAGGTAAAGTGACATGTATTGTGTTAGGATCAGAGCTGTACATACAGAGATGTCATTCGATTTAAAATATTTTTAAATAAAAAATGTTAACATTTTATCAAATATAACAATAATAGTAAATATAGTATTTTCGTTTGAATGCATTCTGTTAATTTTTAAGAAAACAAATAATATGTGATATTATTGGACTGTTATACTGCATCAGACCAGGAAATTCAAACACAAATACTTATATTTAAATTTAATAATAAATACTTAAATTTCATTTTAATGCGTTCCATTAATTTTTAAGAAAACAAATATGTGAAATTATTGAGCTTTTAAAATGCAGAAAAACAGGAAATTCAAACACAAATATTATATTTAAATTTAATATTAAATATGTAAAATAAATTATGTTCCGTTTTAAGAAAAATAATATGTGAAATTTTGAAATGATATGTGAAATTGTTGGGCTTTCAACTATATCAAAACAGGAAATTCAAACAATTATCAAACAAAAATAATAGAACTTTCCTTACACTTTATGGATGTACTCTTCATCCATAAAGTGTTTAAGGCATTGGCCTGTTGGGAAATAATAACACTTTTTACTTTTGTTAGTTTTCAAAATAACAATGTATATGTAAAGAAAAGAAATAAAGAAATAAATATTAAGATCTTTAAATCACTAAATACAGTGTTGACTTTAGGGCTGACAATCAATGTAAAAATTGTACAAATAAAAATTTACATTCAAATTTTTATCAAATATTTATATTTAATAGATATGAGATACTTCGAATGTTAGATGTTAAAATGTATTTTAAGTTATCACATTCCTTTCCCTTTTTAAGTTAAAGGAAAAAAAAAAAATATATATATATATATATATATATTTGTGTGTATGGAAAAATCTGCCTGTGGTGGTCAAGACAGACATGCTGTTGACGTGTGAGAGTGTTTGAATTTTTATTGCTGTAAAAATACAAGTTTGAGGCCTACCTGACATTATCAGCTTTCACTATGACAAATTGATCAGTAGTCTTGGTATCCTCAGTAGTCTTGGACAGACTATATATATATGTATATGTATGTATGTGTATAATATATATATATATATATCATTTACATCTTTATAAATGATTGTTTGTGTCTGGTTACAAATATATGTTGATTCAGAATTAAGCATGTATGTTTATATACTGGTGTGTTGATACAGTCCAGAGAGAGTCGTCGCGTGTGTCTCTGAAGAGATCGTCTGAGATCAAGGCGCGGGCGGATGTTCAGAGGGGCTCTGTGGTGGAGTCTATGGACCCTGCTTTGAGTGGGATCAAACAACAGCTGCAGGGGAAAAGTGAGTTCAGACAACACACAAACAGGTCTGTTCACTCACATACAGGTGCTCAACAATGTGGCCGATATCACAGACTTTACACAGACCAGCCTCAGTTGTTCTGCTCCTGTAAAAACATCCTTCACTTTGTTTTGATTGCCTTTTCAGTAATATGTTGAGCCTGGGTGCTCATGCAATGTATATGTCATTACTAGTAAGCTTTATAATGGCAGTGAAAGGGGGTCAAGATTTTGAAGCCCAAAAAAGTGCATCCATCCATCATAAAAAGTGCTCCACATGGCTCCGGGGAGTTAATACAGGCCTTCTGAAGCAAATTGATGAGTCTGTGTAAGAAACATATTCATATTTAAAACTTTATAAACTGTAATCTCTGGGTTCTGCTAACTGTCATACACACGTTTGCAAGAAAGTGGCGTTCCAGTGGATGACGTAGGTGTAGCTTAAGCTCTGGTGAGAATATGTCTCGTGAGAACCAAGTTTTGTTTGCAGCAACGGAAAACCTAGAAGGTCTTACATCAGAACTTATAGTCTTAAATTTATAAAGTCATAGCATTAAATGTTGCATGCACTGCAAAAATGAATATCTTCCTCAGTATTTTTGTCTTTTTCAAATATCTAAACTAGAGCTGTCTTTTTAGCTTGTTAATTTAATTCATTAGTTATGGGAAAATAATGCAATTAAAATATTTTAACGCAACGGCCCAGACCTGTACGTCATCTTACACTTCATACAGTTGACTGTTGACAAACATGATGCAGGGCAACAACTCACTGTGTGATATAGCCTATATAAAATGCAGTTATAGGCTATGTTCACACTTGGCATCTTTTTTGAAGCTGCCGGCGTCTGTTTTACATTCTAATCCTATGGAGTAAACCGTGTTTTCAAAAAAGTCCTGAGCGCTTTTTAAAACGCCACCGCCGGCGTCTTTTCCTGCAGCTCAGAGCGTCTTTTCAAGTTGAAAAAAGTTTAACTTTTCTGAAAAAAACGCCCTATGTCAAGCGCCTTTTTGACAGCTGACCAATGACAAGCGAGTGGCGAGTCGTTTCCATAACAACAAAAACAACAAGAAAAAGGAGACGATAGCCGGTAGACAGATCGTATTAGTTTCGGAGCACAAGGAGTTGTATGAAACCGTGCATCATCCAACCGGAGCTCCTGGACTAAATTGTTGGAAGCACCATACAGTTTCCTTCCCCGTATAATGTCGCGCTCCCACAAATGTCGTTGTGAACCGACATACCCTCCCTTTTAACTTCAAAAGCCAACGCTACCGTTGCAGCTGTTGTTATGGCAACAAAAGACGCCCTCGGCTGCTATTTGTAACCAAAACGCTGCCAGCTTTTTATTTCACTAAAAAAGCGCTCTTGTCAACTTTTTCTAGTCAAAAAAGACGCCAAGTGCGAACACGCCCATACGCCCTTAAAATGTAAGATATTGGGGAAAAAATGCCCCGTATGAATTTTTGTCTCATGTTTGTCATATGATAAGTGATACCAAACGAGCTGCGAGAGCAATATCACACGAGTGTTGTTTTTGTCTCGAATAGCGCGAGTGCAAATGTGATTTTATACAACAGTTTAGTAAATAAGTTGATATCGTGTTATATTTTAAATAGGCTACAATATTGTCTGTTTTTGCTCAATTTTGCCAACGAAAATATTAACTATAAAGCCATAGCAGAGCTGTTGTGCGTCTCCAAGTAAAGCAACAGTGAATGAATCCATGTTTTGAACAAATAGGGTGAAACAATGATTCAGTGGCCCATTCATAAAGAGAGCCATTTACTTCATTCCTGAATGAATCAGTGGTTTGAATGAATCAAATGAATGACTTTCTCATAAAGACATTTACTGCCACCTACTGGTAGTTTTAGTTTCTTATTTAAAGTATCTTTTCCTTAAAAAATTCAAAATAAAAAAATAATAAAGTAATAGTTCACCTAAAAAGAAAAATTCTGTCATCATTTACTCACCCTCGTGTCGTTTCAAACCTGTATCACTTACTTTCTTTTATAGAACATAAAAAAAAAATAATGAAGAATGTTGGTAACCAAGCTGATTTGGTTACAAATGACTTTCACTGTATGAAGAAAAAATACAGAGAAGTTTCTCAAATTATCTTCTCTTATGTTCCATGTTTATGTTCCATGTTTATGTTAAGCTGTTGTAGCCTAAACAGTTATGTGTAATAAATTTCATGTAAAATAAAATATTTCTTTCTAAAGCTACATTTTTTGGAATATCTACTTGATACTTTTCCCATTTATCTCAATAATGGCTTTAAATGATCTTTTGTAGTATTTTCACAGCCCGATCTAGTTTGCGATTAATTAGATTAATTAATCGCCACATCATGTAATTAATTAGATGAAAAATTTTAATCGACTGACAGCCCTAATTTAAACATTTTTAAATCAAGATAAATTTTCTTGAGATACAAAGACTTTTTTTAAGGAAGTTGAACAAAATTAGAACAGTTTGCTTAAAACAATAACAAATATTGGCAGATATTTTTCCTATTTTTTTTATTTATTTTTTTTTTATTTATCATAAATTCACTTGAGTTTGATAAATATAGTCTCCAGTAGTTTGATGTTTTTCTGTGAAAGAATTAGCCAGGGCAGCGTTGCCTCCTTTTGGATGAACAAATTGGTGCAAAAAAATTCACAGAAGCTGAGCATACTGACAAAAATTTGACTGCACGCATACAATACAGTACACCCATACTACACTGATGCCTCACTGTACGTATACCCAAGCATACAAGTAAAACCCAAGTATACTTTAAGCTTAATACTGACGAATCCGATCCTTGGCGCTCTCCTCTGGATGGAGGTCAGATTCAGGCCAGCTTCTACACTGAGCTTAGCAGGCATTGTTTCAGTCATGTTAGCCGGCAGATATAAATATGGAGATAGGCGGCCTGGAAGCGGAAGAGCGGGCCTTGGCTGAAGCCGAAGCAGCCCG